>JAJKFJ010022696.1:0-44467 GCA_027382625.1 Tetmemena sp. SeJ-2015 | reverse complement strand
TGATTGTATCATAGTTTATATTTTCTGATGATATAAGAATGTTTTCTCTTTCTTCAGGCACTTGATTTGACTATAGATTATAATCGTTCTCTTTATTTGTTGATGTGTTAATCCTCTTCTTAATCGGCTTGCTCTTTAGCTATTCATTTTATATTTCATCTTAAAAGAGGGCTTTGCTCTTCCTTTAATGATATTCACACTTCAGCTTGGAGGATTATGAAGCTCCCTCATCCATTCGTTTTAATCGTAACTAAAGAATAATTAAAAAATTAAAATCGAAATAGAAAAACTATCTATCCCTAGTCTTTAAGCTAGAACCTTTCTCCAGCTAAATAAATTCCTCATCGTTTTCCTCCTTTTCTTCCTCACTTATTATATTTTCACTGTCAATATACCAGTCTTCAAGTCCTCCGTATCCCATAGTGCCTGCTGTCCCTCCCCTATTAGGGTTCTTTATTTGAGAGATGCCAGAAATGGAAAGTTCAGTATGAATCTTACTCCCATTAGTGAAGTTCTGATTGTCTCTATCTCTGTTAAATCTCTTACTAATGGGTTCAATCCCATAAAGCCTCTCAAACATAGTAGAGCTCTGATGATGATAATTCTTGAGTGGCATCTTCTTTAGATCTATTTCCAAGAAATCAATTTGCTAGTTCTCAAATCCTTTCTCGATCAAGTCATCATCTTAGAGATTGATTTCATCTAACTCCTGTTACGGGATATCGTACTCATTCCTACTCTAATTTGAGTCTGTAACTCTTTCATTGTCAAGGAAGAAGAGAAAATTGTTCTCTCTTTCAATGTTCATTCGTAAGTCTTGAACCTCTGTTCTTGCAAAAGACAAAGGCTCTGATTTTTCAGATATGCAAATATTTGACTTTTCAGAAACACAAAGCTCGGATTTTATGGATCTTATAGATTATTGGGTTCTATAGGAGGAGTCTTATTTTGCCAGGGAGAGAGCAACAGACCTCTGAGTTTCAAATAAACTCTCCTCATCAAACTATGTGATATTCACTCTTTACTTTATCTTGGAATAGCGCTTTATTATTTTATAGTAGAGAGGATACTTCTTGTAATCAAGCACTCGGAAAATCTTTACTTTTCTATGAAATATATGGCCGTAAAAGCACATCATCAGGACTATGATATGGCGAAATATTATAGTGTCAAAAATAGAAAGGCCTAAAAAGATTAGTAGTTCTTGAGAAATCTGATCTTAAGTAAGACTTAAGAAAATAAAGCATACGAAACCACAGAAGAGAATTTAAAGGATCAGTTAAGTTATTAAGAGTGTAAATATATTTAGCTTTCCACACTTGAAATTGATCTGCTCCTCTAATTATAGGTAAAATACGAATAGTTGATCACGAATTAAAAAATATACAAATTCAAACTGAAATCCATTACAGGATGGAATATAAATAAGGACGATAATTAAACAGAATAATAAATTAATGGCAAATAACAGAAAACATTCATGCGGATTTCTATATCTACACCATTTATCTCTCCAGGACATACTCTAAAAATGGACACACCAAAACTAAGAAATCAACCAATCAAAAAATGTAAGTATACATCTCCTTTTAAATTATTCTCACTTTAGCCAATCTAATAGCATTGCAACACTAAGTTAGCAATTATGTTTTTGAAACATTGATCATGCAGACGAGATATTATGAAGTCCTCAACTGACTTTTTTATGCATTCTACTTACACTATTAATAATTCAAACTTGCTCATTTAATTGTACTTCGACTTGTAATTAAGGAAACCTCTTCTTTTATCGTTTGAATTTATGTATTTTGTAATTCGTGATCAACTATTCGTATTTGACCTATAGTGATCACTAATCTTGTAAAAGTTTTTCCTTCTTCTAACAATCTCAAGTTCTTACTCTGCGTTTCTTAGAGCAAGTAGCACTTCCTCATTTTAAGTAAGCATTTGCCTGGCAGAGTTGAGGTCAGTTAGCGTGTGCATTTAACTCTGGGTGTTAATATTTTCATTATTTTCGTACTAAGAAATAGAGGTAAAGAGCAAGTTCTTATCGCTTTTAATTGAATGATAGTCCAGATCTACTTTAGTTGACAATTATTCTAGCAGTTTACTTTGCAATTGTAAAAGCTCTTCCTCTTTTTGAGAAAACTTGAGTTCAGAATATTTTTCCTCTTTGAATGGGTTGTCGAATGCATGCTTGATGTATTTACTTTTGAGCTTGTATTAGTAGTGAGTCAGCAAAAGGTTCAAGATAGAAGTAATAATCATTGAAAGGATAACTATCATTGAAATTGAAGCAGCCTCATTTTAAGAGAAAGCTTTGAACATTATGATGCTGAAAAGTGATTAAATTAGCCATAAATTTAGTAAGGAGAACATCAGGTGGCTTATGTTTTGAAACTTAAGAGTGACCAAGCTTCTTTTCAGGAAAGGATTTTACCTCTTTTTGAAAAACCATTAGCAGACTGGACTATATTTGCCAGATAATATCGCATCCTACTTTTAAAAGGCATTTCTTCTTCTACTATTTTATCATAGCATATCTGATTGTTATTAATCTTTTCGGCTAACTCTTTGAAAATTTCAGCTTCTCATAATCTTCTGAACCTCTTTTTTCTGTTAAGAAACTGCATGTGTTCCTAATCTTTTTCATTTTAAGCCCTGGACATAATCCTTGTTAGTAGAGCCAGCTTTTTAAGAATCTGGAAAGTTTTTATATGAGTGTAAAGCAAAACTCCAAGCAAGACAAATGTAAGTGCAACTGCAGCATAAATCAATATCCCCTCGCTCTTGCTAGAACTCATTCTATAATCAGGCTCCATTGATTTCTTATATTCTCAAAATTCTTAGAAATCAGAGACATAAAAAAAGTATGCTTGACTTAAAATAAGTTTTAAGTGAAAATAAAATGCACAATTAGTTTATGAGGTCTAAGTCCTCAAACGCTGTTCGCAATTACATGCAAATGGACACCTATTATCCCCCTATTCATGAGATGGATGATGAGGCAGCCTCAAATATTTCATATCAAAATTAGCACAGTACGCTTGCCTTTTGTCTTATTTCAATTTAGATGATAGTCGTACTTTTGGAGACTCCAATTTAGTTGACCTCTTTGATTAGTACCTTAATTTATTTCAAATATCCTTAACGAAATTACCTTTATTTAAATTTAAAATACTTTCTAAAGATATAAACTTGAATTAATTTATATAACGACTATCATATTTATTTTTGCTTTTAAGTTGTACCATGAGTTCTATACTCCTGATTAATTTGCAAAAATTCATCATGACTCTTAAAACTAGCATTTTACTTAAACTCACAGCTAAAGAAAAGGTTCCCCTGAAACTTTTAGAAGACTCTATGAGTAAGCCCTTGATTATCACTAAAGAAGGAGTTAAATGGGCAAAGGCTTTGGAGGACAATCTTTACTCTCAAGCGCAGAAAACAGCTAAAACTTTATTAGAAACGATACCGAGGAGGAAAAGTATTCCTATTAACCAGCCATCAACCCAAAGTCAAGGGAGATGGCTGAAATGCAAATCATGAAGCAAATACAGGAGTAGAATAAGCCTAGATACGTATTCGACTC
Source organism: Tetmemena sp. SeJ-2015 (assembly GCA_027382625.1). Classification (NCBI taxonomy): domain Eukaryota; phylum Ciliophora; class Spirotrichea; order Sporadotrichida; family Oxytrichidae; genus Tetmemena; species Tetmemena sp. SeJ-2015. The sequence continues at coordinate 40,872 of JAJKFJ010022696.1, read as the reverse complement.
TCTTTATCAAGACTACTATGTAAAGAAGTAAGAGACAGAGCTGAAAAGACAGTAAATAGAGGATGCAAGGAATTAAATGGCATAAGGCATAGGCAAGTAAAACCCTAAAAGCATAGCGATCAACTTCCACAGAGCTATGAAAGACTTGAAGGGGATAGTTTATCTATTCAGGAACTAAGATAATAAAATAGGCGCCAAAGAGCTAACTAGCATATTCTATCACCTGGGAACTTTCAATCACACATTAAACGATCGATATCAATTCAATATTTTAATTGCAAGGCGCTACTCCTCCTATTAGAATGAAGCTTGAAATTAAGTTTGAAGAGGAGCTTTGGTACTAATTTGCTCTAAGCTAAAAGGACAAGCTACCAATCGATTTGATACTAGAGCTTTTAAAGTTGCTCTATATTAAAACTCCAGACCAAATTTTGACGAATAAAATTCAAGAATTAACTATGCTTATTGACTAGTATTCTAAATACACCTTCAGGGAGAGAGAAAGTAAGTTACCATTTTGATGTTGACTTTGATATTATAGAGTTCCTAATTTAGAAAGCTTTTGATTCATAATATCTTAAGTTTAAGCAGACAACGCCCAAGGAAATAATAAATGATTTCATCCAGCTTAACTTCTAGATCGGAGTTTATAAGATAAAGGATCTTTATTCGCGGAAGCATGTAAATGATATCAAGTAAAGAATGAATGAGGCTTCTTTCCGACCCGATATTTCACTCTCTGCAAGGAGACCTAAGAGCCTCAACAGGTCAATAACCAATAACAGCTCACTCTCTACTTTTCAAGTCAATGGATCTTCTTTCAAGCCAGACCTAAATAGAAATACTTTGATGCCCTTCGACTTGGGTAAAAACTAGGATGACACGACGAGTATGTTTAACATAAATCTTAGACATAGTGAGAACATCTTTTAAAATTCTAGATAAGACACTTCAATGCTAAAAATACTGGTATGAATACAAGCTTCGGAGAAGATTTTGAGGTGGAGGATGAGGGCAGAAGTTAATACAAAGAAACCAGTCATAATACTACCTATGTGGATCTCAAGAATACTTATTTTTTTTATTTTTTATTTTCTTAAGACTATAAACAATTTGAGGTTAGAAAAAAGAAGAGGGAAGGAGTTTTACGAGGAAAATAGAAAGAAGCCTGCTCTTTTCACTTTGAATAGTGCACAGAAGGCGAATCAATCTCTAAAAGAAACTTCTATCTTAAAATCATTCGCATTTGATAAGGATGCAAACTCTAGGTCACTCAGTAAACAAAGAACAAATCCTAATGAGGATCTGATGAATGAGATATACCCCCTAGTCTCCAATTCTCTGAAATCTACTAGGAAAAACAACAATAATTTTCAAACCATATAAATCAATCTCAACTAAAAAGAACATTTATTTGTAATGTTGAATAAATTTATTCTTCATAAAAGATCAATTGAGATAAAGGTCCTTGACAAAACAGGGAAATCAAACCGCCAAACATTAGCTAAAATACTAAGCAGAGAGCGCCATTGAAGACGAGGAAAGTATAGAATAAAAGCATGATGTTTAGCAGAGTATCAAGCTTAGATTTAAAATTAATATGGATATTAAAAAATTAATTAATTAATCTTAGAAGACTTCATGAGAGTGTAGAAAGAGAATAGCAATCAACTTAAAAGCAATTCACTTCCCCAGATATGAGACACAAAAATAAAAATGAAAGAGCAACTTCTAGAGGAGTTACACAGTCAACAGGGGCATTTATCTTATTGATGTTTCTTATTTTCCAAACTATAGACTAGCCCAAATATGATTCGCACTTCCTAAACAACAGACAAGAAATTAGGCTCCATTCTTTAATCCTCCAACTCAAAGATTTAATCTAGTCCTTCAGTTAGTCATCGAATGCTAGGAATGAGTGATGATAAGTTGGACATTCTCTTCTATTTCGACCTCCAAATTTATTTCCTTTTAATTGAGAAGAACAGAATTAATGTTTTGTTTAATACATTTTAGAATAAAGCAGATTGCAGTAAGAAGAGGTGACTCTCCAAGGAGCCTTATAGATGAACATTGCAAAAACGAAAAGAACATAAATTATTAGGCCATGAGAAAACTGGAGGAGTTTCTCTCTATTAAGATAAAAGAGCATAGTAAACAGATGAACAACTCTTGATTTTCAGAATTCTTATTTTCATTTCCCTTGATCATCCTTAACTCTTATCCTTTTCATAATGAAACAAGTTACTTATAAGAAATAAAGTTATTTTTGAATTTTAAAATAAGAAATGAGATCAACTGCAAACTTTAGAAGCACTAATCTTGACTATAAAAGACAGTAGCCGTATGATGAAGTACCCGTTTAGACCCTCCCTCAGACATTTATCGACACTGATCTAAAGAAGATGTTTGATGATGCGAAGAAATAGATTCGTCAATAAGTTTAAAAAGACCAAACATTTTATAATTATTCTTTAATTAAATATATTTTGAGTACTTTGATAGTTTATTTTGAATAATTTAACATCTCAGAATCTTAAAAAGAATACTTTCCTAGCACAAGAAGCGCAATAAAAGCTCATGTATCAAACGATGGGTGGAGCTAATAAAAGTTAAACTAACTAGATCATGACTTTGTCTTCCAATTCGAGAGATAACTCTTATCAAATGAACAGTAGCACCTCTCAGCTTTAATATCTAAACAACCAGGAAAATTTAAGTACTCTAAACTCAGCAAGACCTAGTGTTATGCAGAGGCATGAGACAAAGCAAGGCGTTAATGTTTCAGAAAAGTATGCCACTCAAATCGCTACACCTCATAACAAGTCGTAAATGAGTGAAAAGAGTCACTACTCCAAAAGGCCAGAGCTTTAGGGTAGTATAGAAGATTAATTATAATAAACTGTAAATTTAATTAGTGGCAACAAAAGTTAAACATCTCGACAAACATTTCACAATCTTGCATCTATGAATTAAAGTAGCCAAGAAATATAAAGGCAAAGCAGAATTGATATGCTTAAAAGCAACCTCTAGTAAATTTTATTAAATACTGCAAGGCGATTAGTAAAACGATTTCTAAAGTCAAAGTATAATGAGTGGGAACAGCAGAGGGACCTTCAGCACTAAAAATAACTTCACGTAGGAGAGGATGAATACTTTTAATATACCTACTCTAGAAAATGAAGGCAATATTTTAATATTTTGGTGAGCTAGATTGTATCACCTACTCAAAAATGGATGGAATAGGCTACTCCTAATAGAACGAGAAGCAAGGAAAGAACTCTCCTTAGAGATTGCACTTTCAATAGCCAGTTTAGTGGTACTAAATCTTAAAGGGATTTATCAAACAATTTGCTCAACAAGGGTTAGCTGCGGCATAGTTCGAAGACTCCAGTTAGAGGAAATAGAATGGACACTTTGACAAACACATAGCAGCAACAATATTACAGTAACTTTTAATCCACTCCCGATACAGCTTAAAAAAGAAACAATCAGCCAATTCAGCAAACATATTTTAAAATAATTAAGTTAAACATATTATGAAAAGGGCCCAACAGCAGAGTTTCGCCAAATTTTAACATCTAGTCAAGACATCCAGTCTATGCTTAGCAAAGAGGAAATATTTAAAATTCAAAATGCTTTGCTTGAGGCTCGCGAAGAACAACTTGAAAGGCTTCCTTATTCATATGTTAAGGAGTTATAAAGACTTGCTGACATCATACAGAAGGTACTTGGGAATAGAGAAGATTATGGCTATGGATTTTTATCAGACACCCAAGGTCCCAATTAAAATTATTTGTGAATGATTTTAGATTTTTCCATAAAATATAATTGCATTTAATCTACTCTCCATAAACTTAATTAGCATAAAATGATAAATTTGAGAATTAATTAGGAACTTTTGCACTTATTCAGCTCATTCAAATAGGTTCTCTTTATCTGGAACTTCGATTTCTATTTCATCCTCATTTTTAGCAAAGTCTAGGAAATGGGCAGTTCTGTGAATCTCATTGTAGAAATCTTTAGGATTGTCTAGGACTAGCTAGTACTTCATGTTCTCACTGAAGTTTATGCCATTAAAGTTATAATTCCAAATGCCTCCTTCAGGTACCATAAAGAATCCAAGGAACTTATCTGAGAGAATCATCTGAACTTTCTCAAACATGGATGATCCATATCCTGGTGGATTTGGAGTTGTCTCCTTATTGTTCTTTCCCCATTCCACTCCTTGTTAAGTCAACTTATAGACTGAGAGCGAGCAAGAACCAGTAGTGAAGCTAGAAGTTATTATGATGCTGGATTCAACATCCCAGGAATCATTTTCAACTAGGAGCTTGGAATGAATTGAAGCATCGAACGATGATAGAGAATGAGTCTCTGAAGGTTGAGTATGGATCCAGCCGAGAGGTTCCATGTCCTTGAGGTAGACATGCTCAGGCATTTAATGAGGAAGAGAAACATGTTAGTAAGTTCCGATTTGTGGAATCATCACGATGCATCTAATTTCTTTAACATAAGGATTGTCAGGTGGACTGATTCCATATAGGTATCCTGCAATTTATATTCTCAAATCACTAATGCATATGAACCTCTTCAATATATTCTTGGGCAGAACATATGTGAAGCCACTTTCTCTTAGATCTTCTGAATTCACATAAATGTGATTAGTTCTAAGATGAAGACTTGTTGCTGAGATAGCTCTCATTCTCCAATCAGTCTTAGACATAAACTTTTCTCTCTCGTAACCACTCAGCACTTGCACTACCATTTGCTATCCATGGATATTAGAGGACTTAACATTTTGCGCTTGGAGTTGAGCTGCTTCTTTATTTTGCTTTTCAATTCTCTCGATCTCTTGTTTCTGAATATTAACTGGAGCTACTTCCATACCAAGAATGATATCTTTGATCTCAGATTGAGTGAGAGAAGCTACATTCACATTATTCTTCTTTGCATAATCAGCTAGAATGAGATTCTTTAGCTCTACCTCAACCTTTACCCATTATTCATCAGTGAGGTTAGGCCAGATGTGATGTGGTTAGGTGACTGTGTTTTTGTCTGGCTTCAAAATAATCTTTCCTCTCTCTGCGTTTATGTGAAGAGCCCTCAGAATCAGAATTAGTCTACTGAAAGCTGTGAAGCTTTGAACACTCTTGAGCCAGTCATCATATATAACTTAAATGATTAGAAAATTAGATAATCAATTAAAATTAAGATATCATAATTATTCATATTTAGTTATAGATTAAAGAGGAGCATTTAAGGTTCAGTAGCTTTGAGGATTCTATCTCCAAACTTCTCAATCTTAAGACATGCTTGGAATGGAAGCTAAAGCTCACTACCCTTAATGACAATATTTGGGAAGTCAAGCAAATGAACTTCCAAAGGATCAAGCATACCCTTTCTAGTAACGATAATTTACTTTGGTTGCTCCTCAACTGGAAGACATCTAATTAAGGCAGCAACTTCTTCTGCAGTCTTCCATTTAGCCAATTGTCCTAAACGTTTTTAGCCAGCCCAAACAGAGGTATGGATAATCTTCAAGAAAAGCTAGCCAGTTCTAGGATTGAAAATGAATATAGCACCGTTGATAGGCTTAGTAGTCAAGTTACCTTCAAAAGTCTTGTGAATAGTCACTCTATAAACGTTAGTGTCATCTACGAACCAAATGATTTGATTCGAGAACAATTCTCCATAGTTCTGAGAGTTAAGGTATGGCTCAGTTGGTTCAGAGGAATAAAGTTGCAGGCATTTTCTAATTCTTTCTCTTAAGACATAGAGTGCAGGATTTGCCTTCATGATCTTATTCATAGCTTATTAGAGTAGCTACTTTGAGCCAAGGAAGTAATTTCCAAAGCCACTGTGAAGATTGTATGCCAAATCTATGCCAACGAGGCATCCAGTAGGAGAAGGATAAATAGACATGTTGTCAGTGGTGTAATCTAGGAACTTTGCTCTTGAGTATCTTTCAATATCATGAGAATCGTAATCTCCCCATCTCAGTTGCACATCAATCCAATACTTAGTAGAGGTAGTTCCATCATACTAATCCTTTTGCTCATGAAGAAGAGTAGGCTTGGATATTTGCCATTTGAAAGCTGCAAAGAGAAGAACATCAGCGCATGAGGAGTTCATCTTATAAGACTTTCTTGGATGAATGGTCTCCTTTTGAACGGTTTCAATTTCCAGTGAATCTAGTTCCAAGTCAAAAACCTAACACAAGTCCATTACAACAGACTCGTGAATCTTTTGCCACAAATGAGCTCTGAAAATCTAGATCAAAGAGATTTTCAAAGTTGGAATCTTTCCATGCATAAATATTCCTGTCAAATCTAACTAGACTTAGAAACCAACGTACACATTTGCTCTGTTAATAGTTGGTGACCACCAAAGCGTAAATCTTCTGTTAGGAATTTAGTTCAAACCAGATCTTTGAGCGTGAGTCAGTTTCTTATATTTCATTGACTCTTCAAATCCTGAAGCCTTTTCCCAGAACAGACCTTCCCAAGTAGGGAAATAGGTTCCCTTAAACAAAGTATGTTCTAAAATACCTTCGACTCCTCCGAGTGCTTATATCATATCGGTTCTGTAATTGTTGAGATTCCAGAGTTTTCCATCATGCTTTTGATGAGTCCACCAGAATGGATTTTATTTCAAAACTTGATACTGCTTGAAATCTTATCTCACTCTCCAGCCTTTATCATAAGCAAGGGTTAATCTATCCTTCTAGAAGAGAGTATTTATTCTGGGGATTCCTCTATCCCAAGAATCTTCCAAATCATTCAAAGTCAGTCTTCTATTCTGAGCAGCTGCCTCTTATCTCTTCAAAGCATATTCAGCCCAAACTCTTTGTGAGTCTATGAACTCAGATTCCCAAGATTAAATGTATCTGTAAAGATTAGGAATGAGCTAATCCTCCTCATGACTCATGCCTGCTCTAAAATGAGTGATTCCAGTGTCTGTCTGCTTTGAGAATCGAAGATCACTTTATGGAATCAAAATATGTCCCATAGAAAGCATTCCTAATCCTCCTAGTTCTTTTGGGGTATAGAATACAACAGGAGGGAATCTTGAAGGCATCTTTGAATTCAAGCCTATCTTGATTCTTGTTTAAATTTTGTTCTCGCACTTTACAAGAAGATCAAGCATCTACTCTGTCTAAACAGTGGCTTCTCTAAAATAAGTCATCAGACCAATAAGAGTTGTGTTCCATTTATTTGCAATCTTAGTAAATGTAGTAGATCCACTAGCCATTAAAATCTGTCTGACCCTATTTTCAAATTTCTTCAAACTCTCATCATCAATTTTCACGAAAGCTTATGCAGTAATTTCTTTTGTATTCTCATTTTGAAGCTTCCAGGTTCCATCCTTTTAGGAGAACTCCTCTTAAACTGCTCTTAATTTGGGAAGTATTCTTACTTCAAAGCCACTCATGTTAAAAAGCAGATTTGGATTGTCTTTAGAATATACTGATACAAAACTATTTTCCCACTCGATAGTTGTAAGAGCTCTAGGAAGCTTATTTTTAATCTCCCAGAATACAGCTCTGCCAAGATTGACGTCGTGCTTCATCAATCTCATTCTACAATCCCTAGGCCAGCATTTTTTGTTGTTATAGCCAACAATGTTTTCATTATTGGGATCAGGATTTTCAGTTAGATATCTCTGGATGAGTTCTCTAGATTCTTACTCAGTGAATTTGAAGACCATGTAAAGCTTGTCTATATACCTGCAGTATAGTCGGACTGGGTGTCTAGTTTCGGTCTCAATATCCTTGAAACTCATGAACTCGTTTGGCGATGAGGGAGGTCCCGCCAGTTCAGCTGCTCTTTGCAAACCCATGACAATAATATCGAGAATCAGACAGTAGTACTAAGTGATAAAGCTTGCAAACTGTAAGCCTCTAATCAATCCATAAGAGTTAGTGTGAGACATGTCTTTAAAAGATATCACGACATTGTTTTTAGTGGTCATATAATCAGCAAGATTATGGTCAACTATAAGTCTTAGCAATCTGTTCAAAAGAGTAAAGTCAACTTTTTCGTAGAGTTTCTCATATCTGGTTTACAAAAGAACCACATTTTGATTCTCAGAGACATCCCAAACATCAGTCAAGTTGTTAATACCCTAGCACCATTTATAAACCAAAAGTGGGGGAGGCTCAGAGTCTCCTGGCTTAATCCAATTCGGGAATAAATTTCTTTTGTCGGCTTCATACCACAGATATTGATCTAGATAAGCGTCTGTAATTTTTTCAAGTGGCTCGATGTCATAGACAGGAATAAATAATTATAGCTGAGAATTTAATGGAAAATCAAATTAATTTATATATTAAATTAAAATGGAACAAATCAGAGGCAGTTAAAGTGTCTCAGATTTATATAATTATTACACTATTCGATTCAGCATAAAATTCTAAGAACTTTATACCCTTGAAACTTTTGTATGGGATGCTTCAGCACAGAGTTATAAGCGACACAACAGCTGCTTGACCTTATATTTGGAATTAATGAGACTGCGCACATCATATCTCGCTGCTGAGAGATGCTACGAAGATGATTAAAGAAGAAACTCATATTAATTTTTAATAAGCTATCAAACAAGCTGCAGATCAAGCGGGTAAATTTCTTTTGTCGGCTTCATACCACAGATATTGTCAGTAACTCATTAATTTTTTAATTTGAATCACAGGATAATAAATCATTATAATAAAATACATTTTACCATTATAGTTTTTTAATGAATTAAGTGAGAATAGAGATCCATGAACTCAATTCCAACTTCCTTAAAGGCTCTATGACAGAGGAGATGTCTCTTGACTCTAGATAAAGCCTCATGAGGGTTATCATAAGCCTATTCTATAAGACTTAGCTCGTCTCTCTAAGATTAGTTAAGTCTAGACTTTACACTATAGGCTTCCTTCAGTCTTTCTAAACAGAGAACAAATAGCTTGGTGTCGTTTTTGTAGTTTAGAGGAGGGAAAGGAATATGAATGAACTTTCTTGATTCAAGCCAGTGAACAAAAGTGGTATAAATAGCAATAGCTTCTTCAGGAGTTGTGTATGGTCCATCCTTAAGGTAATTATGCTACCTTTCTTGTTCAGATTTCAGATGAAGTCTAGTTAATCTTCCTAGATTTTTCTTGCACACAGTTTTATCAACAGTGGCGCCTCTTCGGATTCTTTCACGATTGTAATAAGCTGCGTTTGTCCACCAATCAGCCTTAGACTTTACATATCTCAAGATTAAGTTCTCTAAGGGAGCAGGTAGGCCTGGTACCTTCCAAGGGATATTTGCTTTCCAGCATCTCCATGCTTCACTTAAATGTTGAAGTATAGTCTTAGTCTTGTTAGCCTTCACTCCTTCTGGCATCATGTCAGTGATATCCATAATGACTGCAGCTCTTAGTTCCAAATCATACTGTGACTCAACTCTCTGCTTGGTTACAGTTTTGGCTATTCCTTTAGAGTGTCTTCCTTCGAATTATCTTGCCAAAAGATTGCCTAACCATCTCTCCACTAGAGGAATGATACCTCTCAAGAAGAAAAGCCAAACTCTCCATCCTGGAGCCCAAAAACCAACACCTGGTCCTTTCCCTACTGGACCTGTATTGAATCTATAATAAATGAGATGCTTAAGATCTTTGGTCATTCTAACTTATCTCATTAGTCTGTACTTATATCTGTACATACCAGTTAGCTACCCAACATGTGCAAATATGTATTAGAGTCCATCAGCTAGCTAATAAGCTTCTATATTGCCTAATCTGTATTAAACATGAGAATCAATCACAAGCTTAGTGAGTCTTAGGATTTCTCTAATAAGATGAAAAGCATTTCCAAATCTAGACTTCTTCCTCTCCTTTGTAGTAAGTGTTTTAACAGGCTTGAGATTGAAGTTATAATCAAGATGAAGGTAGTTCAGGTTCTTTCTATGAATAAGCAGATTTAGCATATTATAACCTTGTCTAATTACCTAAAGTCCAGCCTCAACCCAATCAATTTCAGTTAGTTAGAAGAACTTAGTCTTCTAAAAAGCCTTTAGCAATGACTTTTTGTTTTAAGATTTAGGAGCTCTATGTCTCAATTGATTCAAGACCCAAACTTTGAGCAACTTTTGATAACTCACTCTAACTTTCACAGGATAGCCTTGAGGACATCTTTCTTTGAACCATGGGGCAACTAGTGGAATATCATAACACCTTCTTGTATATCCAGTTCTCTTGTTGAAAGGCTCAGGTGCCCAATACAAGCTTATTCCATTAACAGTATTCTCATTATAAAGAGGTTCCTCTGCTAAAATGGGTTGAAGTTGCTCAGGAAGCTCGAACTCTTCAAGATCTTAATCAGTTACCTCAAAATTATCAGAAAGGTTCTTGAATTTTTCCATTCTGTATGCTGAGATGGGATTAACAACTTCATCGAAATAGAATGCTGGGAGTTCTGGATCATCATTCTTAATGAAACAGACTTAAGGGCTTTGATAAGGACTCAATTCTACTTTTCTAGGTCTGCTATTGTAGAGATGAGGGAAAGCTATCTTATACTCAGTTCTAATCTAATGTCTAACTATGATCTTATTTATGTCATTAAACTCATTCCAATCTTCATCCTCGTCGTAGATATCTCTGTATAAGGGCTCAAACTTAGGACCTCCTGGTATGGCCATATTAAGAGCTTTGGCTGTAAAGAAACTTCTCTTATCGAAAAGGTAGAAGTAGTTTTTATCGATTAAGTCACTTAATAGTTGGTTAGCAAGTCTATGTAAATTAGCCATTACAGGTAATGTAAGTCTCCAGAGTCTGTAAGATGGACCGTTTACTTGCTTAGTGTACTTGAGAGGTTAGTGATCATAAAACCAATCAAAGACAGGGTTATCTTCCTCTTCGTCTAGCTCCATTTATATTGCTTCAAGAGGCTCAACGTTTAAAATGTTGTCTCCATAATCAAGTGGCGGTTCTTCATCATCAAAAGGAGGGAATCTCATTCTCTTGAAATGGCGCCTATCTCTCTTTTCTCTCCTCATCATGATCCACATTGATCCCCATTAAGCTGTATAGACTGGCTCAATGACCTTAGGAACCTCATGAACAAATGTGATAGCTCCAGTAATATGATATAAGGTCTTTACATTTCTGACTTGCTCCCAAGGCATGGGCATATTTTCCATAAGTTTATAGATTGCGTGAGGGATGTACTTAAGTGCTCCAAGATATACTCTCTTGTCCTGTCTGAATCTTTTGGATGACATGTCACCATGATCTTTGATGATCTTTCGAAGAACCTCAGGAGGCAACAGTTCTTTCTGAGTTTCCACATACCCAAACTTTCTCCTCTCACTGTATCTTTTAGCGTGTACCTGTCGCCATTTCTTAGTTTTCTCTTATAGAATGACTTCTGGCAAAATGTACTGGCCCAGTTGTTGGGATACAGCAGGGCCACCTGAAACTTTGTAAGGGTCTGTTAACTTGAAAATATTAGGTGCCTCTTACTCGTAATCGGAGTCTGAATTGCCTAATCCGGTTCCTCCAATCTTGCGTCCGAACTCGTCAAAGTTTTCTTCCTCACTCTCGTCATCACTGTCAACAGGATGAGATTAAGGGAAATTCTCCTTAAAATTCGACTTTGAGTCAGTCATTTTTTATTATATAGTAAATATGAGAATTATCGCAATACATTTAGAATCTTCAACCCATATTTGATTCCTAAGAACTATTTAGGATAATTTAGTTTGTTAACTTGAATAAAATTCTCAATATCAAGATAATGGAAAAAGTTATTTAATTAAAATTATAAACCAAAATGAAAATATTGTCTCACTCAGTTCAATATTTAGCTTTGATGTTTTGTAATTCTGCCCTGCTAATCTCTGCTCTTAACGAAAGTAACACATGCTCATAGCAACTCTTGAGTTAGAGTCCTGATTAAATAATTTATATAATTTTGATGTGGATTAAAGGTGCACTCCTTACTAATGTTAATACCTTTTCGGAGACAAATTCTTTGACATGTCCAACGCTTGTACTACTGGATGCCCATGACCGCTTTAGAAACAAATAGGATAATAATTTTTTTAACCAAGCGGGGAGACTTAATACGAGGAATCTTAATATTTTTTACTATGCAAGTTTATCATTTTACAAGCATATTTTCAATTATATCTTTTGCATATTAAATTATATAAAAAAAAAGTTATACATTTAAATGTAAATTATTTAGAATGCTTCGTCAATGATACCAAACAAGAGTAAAGAGTTTATCTTTGTAAGAAATACTTCGTCTTAAGAATAAATTTAGCTACTTGCTGGAATTTACGAAAGCATAATATTAGAAAAATTAATTTTAATCTAATTTAGTTCACATTTTTTTTATCATATATCCATGAAAATATTATTAAAATTTGTTCCTTTCAAAGTAAATTCAAATTAATTTTGGTATAATTAATGCCAAAAATAAAGAAGAAGGCGTGTGAATGAGTTATTAATAAATTATGATTATCAAAAAATGGATTTATTTATAAATAATCTATAATGGCGAGGATGATGTAATGGTCTCAATGTGTTTATATTCTAATGATACTGACTGCAAGATTCATTTAAAATTGTTTCATACAATTAAAGTAAAATTAAAAGAAGAAGAATATAAGAATAACTTCTTTAAAAGCTATTTTAAATTATATTTGATTATGATAAAACATTTAAAACTTAATTTGTGAAAGAAATATAAGATTCTAGGCTATGGAAGAGACAGAGAAGTTTACTATAATTTCACAAACACCTACTATAATTATTTTTACAAAGATCATTGGGATGACACCTTAATGTTAAAATATTTAAAGTTTTTTAAGCATTTATTATATTTTATTTTGTAATAGTGATGAGATTCAACCTTACAAAAGATTAGGTGAGAAAAATTAATGGCCTTTCATACTTTATAGAAAGAAAATAGAATCTCACAATAGATCAAGTACAGGTGCTTGTACAATAACTAGAAACAGGAAAAATAGGTTTTTTCTAAAATTAAGATAAATACTATTAATTTTATTGAATCTAGTAGGAGGACAATGTACTGATAGTAGTTTACTATCAATTGGTACTTGGTTTTAAAATATAAATTGGTTTTCAACCTGATAGTATTAGTGCACTTTGGTATTTTTTTAATCAAAGCAAGTGAAATCAATTATAGTGCTTTTACCAGTCAGTATAGTCATCATGCTCTTTGGGGAGGTATTTCTTAACTTCACGAACAAATATTTCAAAATAAAAGTTCTCATCTCTCTACTCAGCTGTTATCTTTACATTAAAATTCTTTATAGAATCGCTTGAAATTATTGAGGATTCAATTTTATAAATTTTCAATTCATTTAATTAAGATTAAATCTTTGAAATAATCATATTCCTTAAGCCATGCAAAGTGCTAGTGACTAATATTTAATATATTAGCATTTGTTTAATTATTTCTCTTCTCCGGGGTTAATTAAGCATTTATGAATAGCTAGTATCTAGATTAAAAGCAGATTTGGAAGTTCAGTACAAAAAATAAATAAGTGTACGAACAGCTATCATTGGATAGATAAAAATAAAAGTGAGGATATTGCTTAATTATTTATGTAAAAATTTTATTATCAGCAATCTTTGAGTCCTAAGCAAATAAAAATCCTTCTTTTTTCTTTCAACCAATTCTAATCTTTCTATTTCTAACTATCATTCTATATAAACAATCAATCTTTTGTCTTAATATTTTAAAGAACTTATATTTATCTCGAATTCATTTGCCCTCTTAAGATTATTAATTTGCAAATTAGGGAGATTCAAAATAAAAAATAGATTTATTAAATTATGTAAAGAAACTCAAATAAATACTCCATCGCTCTATTTACAATTCTGCAAACTTCATAAATAGTCAATCTATCAGAATTAGTGAAATCTTAAATTTCAAAGTATTTATTTGGAGATAAATAACAAAAGAATCTTTTTATTATTCTATTTAAATTATGAAATTTTTAAAAATCTAGAAGAATTGCCTGAAAGATATAATAAATAATTCTTTTACTTCCTATTTTTATTCAAATTTGATGATTAACTAAAATTTTAACCTTCTAAATTGATTTACTCTGCCTTTTATAACAAGATAAAGAATTCATTTATAAATTTGAATTTAAGTAAATATAATTCTATCTGAGAAGTTTTTATTAGTTTTTGTTAACTAATTTAATGAATAAATGAATTATTGTTTTTATTGATTTAGAAATGCGAGTAGTATGAGTGCCTATTTATGCAAGAAGAAAAGTTCTATGACATCTCTGGTGTCTGGTCAGGGGGATGCCCATAAACTAATACTTAATTATTTTTAACTGATGAAAAAGCATATAATGACAAATAATTAATAGATACTATAAAAGGTTTCACTTACTACTATGGTATTTTCTTCTTTCATTCATTATTTTCTTAAAGAGACATGCTGGAATATGATACACCATAACAATGATGAGACAGGAGTCATGATGAGCAGATGCACAAATGTAGATGGAGTTTAATTTAAAATATAAATAATTATTTATAAAACTTATTATCTTTACTTAAAATTAATATATTTAAGTTGAGAGCTGCTAGGTATAAATATTTAATGGAATATAAATTCTCAGATATTAGGATATCATCAAGACCTTACTATAATCCATGAAATAGGCAGCCTATAAATTTTATTTGTATTTAAGCCAGATTAACAATACGATTTAGGATTAGATAACTCTATATTTAAATTACTGGATTTTTATAAATAACTCTCTCATTCAATATTCCGCTAGAACAGGTAATCATTCCTCTATTGAGAAAATTTTAGAGGCTCAAGCAAGGAATTAAATTTTATTGTCGAAATTTTTTAATAACGTTCAAACAAGTCAATATCATTATTGTGTCAATGCCAGATAAGACATATGAGGGAATAGCATATTATAATTATCTTATTTAAGCCTATGAAGATCTGTTCGTGCTAAACATTTCTGCTAAAGGAATTCCTAAATAACGTGACTAGATTAGTTCTTTGTGGCATTTTTTCAATAAGAGCAAGTGGGCTTTCCTCGTAGTGCTTTTAATATTTCAAGTGTGGATAATATTATTCACGAAGGTGGTGACTGGAATATCATTTTCCGGTTTTATAATATTCTCCATTCTCTACTCAGCTATCTTAGTGAATAACTACAAACTCTGGCTAGGTTGGTTTTGCGTGGCCACTATTTTTTTGTTCGGTATTGTTCTAGGAATAATCTTAACGCAATTACCGAAGCTTGGATCTGCAGTTGTGGCTTTCATGTGCGGTCTGTGCATCGGAATGTGCATGTACTAAGCGATAATTTACAAAGCAGGGTCTATAGCAGTGTTCTACATTCTGATAATAGTGATGGGAGTGATAATGGCGATCGTTTCTTTCTTTAGAAGGAAAATAGTGCTATAAGTTTCAACCGCTTTTGGAGGTGCCTACTCACTCATAAGTGTTATAGGCCTGACAGTAGGCAACTACGCAAATCCTTTCCTCCTAGCAAATTTATTAAACTACAACGGATTTTAATAACCTCCCTACGACAGCTACTATAACGCCTACTACATCTACTTTTCAATAACTTTGGCACTTGCTGCAATAGGATCTTTCTTTCAAATTAAGTATGCAAGTTAGATATACAAACGCTTTTTTGGCTCAAGGAATGATAGATAGGATGAATTATCAGATTCATAGTCTACTATCTTGCAGAGTCAACTTAAAAAGATAGATTGAGCAAACTTAGAATAATAAAATTTTTACAAATTATAAAGAATAAATTATTTATAGCTATAAAAATTTAATTTGAATCACTACTCATGGGCGGAGTGGAATAATAATGCATAAGAGTAATCCAAAATTATATTTCGTTGTAACAAAATGTAGGATTTATTTATCGTAAAAATATTGTACCTTCTATTTTATGAATATACCTAATTTTGATTTGATATAAAATGAAGTCAATTGTCTTGGACTTAATTTATTTGACATCTCCCAAAAATGGCTTAGGCTCAGTTTTTCACAAATGTCTACTTTATTATGCTTTTGTCCAAGACAGAATTCAGAGTTTAAACCTTGTTATTTCTCAAACAAATAAATGACAAAATAAATCAGTAAAAGATAATTTTATGAACTATAAAAGCAGAGAATAGGTTTTTTTTATTAATTTTGATCTCAGTATGGTTGAATCAGTAAGGAGTTGGATGCATGTTTTAAGTAATGATAAGTTTAAAAGATTTTTACAACTACTGAGTTTAAGGAGCTCAGATTAAGTTGAAGGCTTGAGAATTCGGAAGTAAGAATACATCATCGTTTATAAGGATAGAGCGAACCTCAGCAATAGAGTATGAGAAATTAGTTTTTGCCTAAAAAGGGAGTTAAAAGCATATTCTCTTTATATATAATTAGCAAGCAATATTTTCACTGGAAGATGGCTCTGTCAGTTAATGTAATTAGAGAATAATAATCCTTATTTAATATCGCTCACAATTTAATAAAATCCGATGCTTACTTTAGTTACTTCGTCAGGGAGGTGTAATATTTTGGAAGTAAAAATTGAAAGATTGGATCCAGATTGGATAATTAATCTTTTAAAACTGGCATAATTTTATAGCTTAAAATATCCATTGCTGCTCCGCTCAAAAGAGAAATTTGGATTTGAATCTCAAAACGATTATAAACTTATTAGAATCAAATAAACTTAATTCTCCTATAGCCCTTAAACTAGAAAATCATTTAAATAATATAGTTAAGTTATTAGATAAGATGCCCTATTGAATTACGCCTTTTCTAATTCTTACTTCACACTCTTAATGATCTAATTAGAGTATCCAATAAAAGTTCTGCTGTAATATTCTGAAATCAGAAAGTTATAAATTTGCTAAGCATTATAAAAGAGGACACTTTATTAATCATTCTTAAATTACTAAATTGACAAAAAAAATTAAAAAAATTAATGTCTCTCTGTAATATGATGTATATAGAAGTTTATTAAATGAAATTGAATAAATTGATTAGGATATAATGAATCGAGCGATATTTAACTTGATCCAGAGTCTAATAATTTATAGAGTATCTTGATAAATAATAAAACTAGGAGCTGAGATAATTTATGAGCACAAGTAATATAATAGCTCTTACCTTTAAGCCATGAGTCAAGATTGCTACTTTTATAAATAACTAAATTTTATAGATAAAAAGCAACTACATAGTTAATTTATAAAAATTAAGAGGATAGTGTGGAAATGATTTTCCCCATTTTAATGCGGAGAGAACAAATTTTTCCTTTTAGTGAATACTAGTAGTTTTACCTATGATTGAGGTTATTGGAAATACTTTTTTTTAAAAAATAAAATTTCTTATTTATTGCACAAATTGTGCCTCAAATTAAATAAGTTCTTAATAGTAAGTATTAATTATTTAATTGCATAAATATTTTCAAAAACATTTCTTATCCTTGTATTAATTAAAATAGTGTTTAAATTGATTTGAACTTTATCGTAGAGTATGGCAGCGTCTTTTTCAATATCGATAGCCCCCACATAAAGTTTTTTAAAGTTTCCCATTATCATCATCTATTTAAAGGTTATTTTGTGCTTGATAATATATTTTTTTAAAAAGAGTAAGTTAGCCAAAAAATGAAGGTTGACTTGTAAAAATATAATTGCCCTCTTTTATATCTCTTTAATACAATCGAAATAAAAGAGAAACGAGTTGGGGAAGGAAGTCTTACCTGCCACTTATTTTTGTTTTTAGAGACGCCTCTGTAGATTGAGCCTCTGAAACCTTGCTAATTGACATCGTTGATATTTCTTTTAAGCCTCGCTTAAATAATCGTAGTGTCTTCCTTCTCAAGCTTTAAGAGAGTAGCCTCCAGTTCCTTCCTCCTCAGCCTAAACACCTCGTTTGCAATTTCAGAGTTAACTGTTATCATAATCTAACTCTGCCAACTATTCTAAGATAGAATTTTAAGAATTATAAAAAGTGGGTTTTGAAAATGAGAATACCGATGTTGAAAAGAGGAAAAAGATAATTTGTAAGCGATGTCGCTAGTTTTTATTTTGCCTTGGGAATTGTTAGCCAAGTCAGCAGAAAGGAAATTTTCTTGCAGAGGATTAGCAGAATGAATATTGGAATCCTTATTTGGTAGGGGGAAGGCAAGTTAATTTGAATGGTGTGAAAAATCGGCTGCGGCCGGAAGTTTCCTCTGTCTGTAAAGAGAGTCTTCTTTTTGCAGCTGCTCCAAGTCCTCACCTTCTTCCCCTCGCTGAGCCACAGAAGGCTTTAAAGCCAACCTAAAAGATAAGTTAATTATTCAGGAGTCACTGCAGTCTTCTCCACTGTGTAAAATAATTTATAAGGGGCAACTTTGACTAAAAAAAATTTTTGGCTATTAAAATTTTAAAAAATTTTAATTAAATTTTTATAAAAATTTAATTTCCCCAAATTTTTTTTTTTGGGCACTTAAATTTTTTATGGTCTTAACAAAAGGGGGTTTTTTTTTATGAAAAATGAAACTTAAAATGAATACTAAAGTCTAAGATAATTCTCTAAGTTTTAATGAGAAGCAAGGATATTATTTCTCTCAGAATTGCCGTTGTTTTTATAATATTTCATGACAAATATATTATTTTTTCTCTCCAATATAAATAAATGATTTAAATAAACTTTAAAAATTAATTCTAGAATTATTTAGATGCAAGAGATACTTCTTAATTTACTTAATTTATCTTATTTAAATAATATCCAATACTGAATTTTTTCAAGATAAGAATCTATTCTTTCATTTTAAATGATTTTAAAGTTATCACACCATTCAATTTTTTTTTGTTTTTTAAATTATATAAGAGGAGTTTTTTTAAATTACCAGGTTTAATGAGAGTATTAAATTTATTAGCAGCCCAGGTGGTAATGAAGATATAAATATTAGCCTGAGAAGGTGTGAATCCTTGACAGACTTTCCCAAAATATATTAGTTAGCGTGATTCCTCCTTGGATATAGAAATGAAACACCTCACTTACCTCTTTCTTTTGTGATCATTTCGCTTCAGCTCCTCATGGATCCTGTCTAAATTTAGTATAAAGCATCACATAATTTAAATTGAGGGAAATGCTCTAATGCAGGGAATTTATTTATTGCATCTGGCTCGTAAAATGATAAAAATAAATAACCGTAGATAAATAAACGCGACTATTAAAATGTAGGTGAGGAGGAGTGACCCCAGAAATAACTTCACCAGCTGGTAAAATATTTTTGCTAATAGTGGCCTCTTTTGTATAAATTTGCTCAAGTTACTGCTCTTAGCTCTTCTCAGTTTATAATTAGCAATGAATTTATTTGTGGAGTTTATTTGGCAAGCGAAGAATTAAAAACAATAATTTGAGGAGGTAAATTTCCCATTCATCATCCAATTATCTGTGAAGTATTGGTTCATACTTGACTAAACTTATCGCTCATAAATAATATATAAGTTTAAAGAAATGCGGCTGTAGGTTTACTATTGCTACGAGGAATTGGAAGTTGAAAGTAGTATTGAAGGGGCAGAGAGGGGGGGCTTCCCTAACTAATTTTGCCCCTCTTTGTATTCAAATATTTTATCTGAAATATTGGGTAAGAGGGGATGCGCAAGAGATATGCCACTGTCCTTTTATATTTCTAGAGACTAACTCTCTAGACCATCCCTTAAGATTTCTTAAGGCAATTCAACTTAAACTAATAATAATAATCCAAAATTACTTTTATATCTTACTTAATGCAATATTTTTAAGAGAAAGAAATATTTAATATTTCCTTTGCTAGACAATATAATCTTTTTCTTTTTGGGATTGTATTATGAAAATATTTCTTATCTACATTAGTGGAAATCATTATTTATTATTTTTTATATGATTATGTTATTCTTTATATATGAAAGTTAGCAATTGATTGAAATTGGAGAGATTGCTGGAAATGTGAGAAAGATTTTGAGTTTATCCTTTGGCAGCAAAGCCGAAATCTCTTTACTCAGTGGCCGCTAGTTGACAGGACCCTTGCGGGTTCTGAGGTTCCTGTTGGGTCTGATTGTGACCCGACTAATTATTATTATACTACTTGCCCCCGGATATCTCCCCAAAGTTTGTGCTGATCTGATAAACTCTCAACCATAATTCCTTATGAAAATTTATTTAATTAAAACACAAAGATATATTTTGGTTTAATTTTCAGATTTAAATTGTGAGTTGAAAATTTGCTACTAGAGCAGGAGTTGAAGCATTTATCTGGTTTTGTTTAAATCTGAGTTTGCTGGCTGGGAAGAAATGGGATTAAAAGTTTAGTTAGATGCCTAGAGTTAATTAATTTAATCTCTTGCAGATCTTTTCTAAGAATCTAACTCTAAATAATGATTATCTTCCCTTTTAAAATCTCTGTCTATATTAAGAACTCACATATCAAATTTTATTTTATAGTAGTATATTTTTTTTGTGAATTAAGAGCACCTGAAGAGAGATCTAATCCGGAGCGAATGTGATGCTACAATAGTCCTTAAAATGAACCAATAAGTAGACAAATATATTCTAAAATGTATTTTTCCTTCCGGCTATGCAAATTAATTGCCTGAGCCAAGAAGGATCTAAAACTATATAAATAGACAAAGTAGAAGTAGAAATATTATATATATATAGATCTAAGGAGAAATATAGTTGGTGAAATTGGTTTTAGTGACAGGAAGCGCGGCATCTTTGTATATGTTTTATTTGGTCTGTATATTATCTTGGGTTGAGAACTCAAACGCTTGCTCGATAATATTCAAATAATAAAATAGAAGAATTTTTACATCAGTTTGTATATATTCCTGTATAAAAGAATAAAATGCAGTAGAAAAATACCTTGCTGCTCCCTGAAAGGCATATTCAATTTTAAGCGAGTCAATAAACTTCAATTTCTGATTTAGTCTCTTGTTGTCTATCATTCCAAACTCAAAATAATATCACAATGATACTCTGCAAACTTAGAAACATTTTGCTAATTATATGGAGAGAATTTATAACTATAAAATAATTCAAGTAAGGGGAGATAAGCATTTTAATTTAGAATCCTCTCTAAATAGCTTACAATTCAACTTACCCTGCTTTCAAATCTAAGTTTATCTAATTTTTTTTCATTCAGAAAGATCAGAATATCTTATGTACAAACATAAGATATTTATCATTCTCTTAATTAAATTTAAGTATTTGACTTGCTATGAATAATTGTTCAATTCTAAGTTGTGTCTCTGCTATATTAAACTTCAACTAATTCAAGATATAAGATAGTTAAGTGTTGTCTTTTTTATTATATTCTAAAAACAAAGCTATATAAATAAAGTCTTTAATTTATTTTGTTGTTGTTTTTGTGATACTATAGAGTTAGGGACTGAGTTTTAAAGCTTCCTTTTCTCAAGTAAATGTCTAATTATTATTATCGAATATATTAAGTGATTCTTCTTCCTCATTAATTCTACGTAATACTGCTGCTACTACTACTATATATAATGTGATTGCGTAACTCTTTCCCCTTAAAATTGCCTATGAAGTTAGAATATTTTGTCGAATAATATTTAAATATATTAGCAAGAAGAAGTAGTAAATTTCTTATTTGTAACCCCTTTAATAACAAAGACTACCTCTTTTCTTCACTACTGCAGTTGTTGCACTTTAAATTTTGTATTAGTAATTATAGAGTGAGATTGTTTTCTCTATGTTGCTCATTTGCCCCAGAGATTGTACAAACTGACAGAGGAGGAAATGCAACCTAGGAAGCCTGCAAAGCCTGAGCTAATGTTTTCGTTGCCCATAAAGTGGAAGACTACTGGGATGTCTGAGCCTGCTCTAATTACTGAAAGTATCTTTCCAAAGCTGTCCATCTCCAACTTCTTAATTAGCTACTGCACCTCTTTACTCTTTGCATCTTGCTAACTTCTCTATAAAAATGGTGTCAGACACGAAGCTTAGTTTGAATTTAATTAAAGTGGAGAGATGAAAGTTATTAGGTTTTAATTCGGATTTGGTGAGAATTTCTCCTATTTTGACTCGCCAAATTGAGCACGTCATCATTATATTAATATATGGTTACAGTTTAAAAGAAACATAATAATATATTAGAAATTATAGGAGGTGGCGTTGACCCAATTTTAGCTTTAAACTTACCAGTTTTTTAATTTCAGTTTGATAGTACTAGAAATCAAGAAGATCGCAAACCACATCTAAGACTGCATTAATAAGCCAAGTTAAGTTGTTAAAGTAGTCGATGCGACTTGCTGAGTCCTTCTCCAGCTTCACAAATCCAATACGATTGAAATACAAAGGATGGTCAGACAGGAAGTAAAGGATGAGAGAAATATCGTTGATTGTACGCAGCCAGAACAGCCTCACTGGTTTCTGCTAAACATAATAAGTTATAGATAAAACTTAAAATATAATGCTAATGGTCAATATATCTGTCGATGATTCCCTTAACAAGAGGAATGGGTTTTCCGAATCTCAACACCTTTCTTGTCAAAGACATGTTGCCCGCAAGTTTCTCAAGTCTATCTTTGATGTCATTATTTTGAGGGCCTCTTGAAGCTACGACAGGCACAATGAACTTAATGAAATACTGCAAAAATCTGCACATCTAAGAAAGAAGATTATGCATTAACAAAAACAACAGATAAAACTCAACACACCAATAAATTATAATATCAATTATCCATTGTATTTTAGAAGTAATGGATAATCAAAGTGAAGAAGGAGGCATCTTTAATTTATCATTTTTAAAATCGATGCCTTTCCTTCTTCCCTTTGACTACCTCACTGTGTCTATCCTACACATCCCAATAAGTTGGTTAAACGCTTCGTACCTTGTCTCTGCCCAACTGAGTGTTGATCAGCTTTAAGGAGTTTTCCATCGCATCGTAAACCTAGCTCATTTTATCCCTTATTGAAATTTAATTATAATCGATCACGTGAGAATCATTCAAACCATAAGAAGTATTTCACTTAAATAAAGAGAATACCTTTTAAAAATAAGGTGCTTATTCATTAAACTTAATCTGGTATGACCAAAGTCATAATAAGATGGTCTGCTGTCAAAAATAAACTCAAGGTAGGGTAAATATTCTTCACATGACAGACTTTCGTTGATTGAGAAATATTTCTGAGACTCATTCTCTGCCGCCTCTATTATGAAGTGAAGCTGGAAGTTTCTAAGCTACTATTTAAGTAGTTTCAATATTTAAATCAGGTCTGTCGTTTTATGGCTTGGTGACCTTTACAATTCCACCTTTGTGAATGATATCCATTCCTCCATTTTACATAACTGATACGCTCTTTCTTTGAGTTAAATAAATCCATCTTATTAAAAACTATCAATTTCAGTTTTGGAAAACGGATTGGATTTATTTGACAGCTTTGCTGTGTTGATGAGTGAGTCTAAATTTTAGGTGTTTCCCATAGTTTGAGAGTTATTAGTTGATCTTCCTGGTGAGAGTCTGTTAATAAGGTCTCTCTGCTTTTTGGCAAGGACTGAAACTTACGCCTGTGCACTTGGAGTGTACCAATTTAAGTAAGAAGTTATGTCTGCAGCAGCTCTACCGGCATCATACATGCTTGTCGATCTCATAGTGCTTGTTCCAACACTGCTTCCAAAAGATTTATATGGCTAGTAAATTCATTAAAATATATAGGTCTATAAATATAACTATAAGCAGGGATGATTAGAACTTATTATTCCTTTTAAAGTTTACTATGTGTCTCTTAGAGTTGCTTTGAAGAATTTATCACCTGTTAACATATGAGCCTTATTCTTCAATCCACCGCTGTTTGCTAAAATGTAGGAGTCTCTACCTGAACCGTCAGAGCGATACTCAAAAGGCTTGGCTTCCTTTCTTGGAGAAGGAGAATCTCGCTGAATAAACTTCTTAGGAGAGGAGAATAAGATTCCGCTAGTCTCTTTCGGATTCCATATTCTTTGAATACTTAAACCACCATTGTTAAAGCCATAATGATTATATAAAGCCTATGTAGGAGTCTCTGCCTGTTCCGTCGGAGTGAAAGTGAGGAAACTTGGGATCAAAAGTTCGCTGGGGAACAATCTGAGTCTAGCTTGACATTTATTTTATTTAGATTAATATCTTAATCTCAGTTTAACACCACTCCATAACTAATGAAGGTAATTAATATTCATTCTAAACATTATCTCTTTCCTCTTTTCAAAAGATACTGTCTTTGATACGTCACTCGTAAAATTAATATAGTCTTTACCTCGTTCTTTTTTGTTGCTTCATACCTGGAGAGTCAATTCTTTGCTGATCTTCGACTGCTTTTTCTTCTGCTGCCAATCTTAGAGCATTTATTTCTGCTTTCTTTAAACTAAGCTCACTTTCCTTGTCCCAGTTTTCCTTCTCTAACATTTTTATTTTATCTTTGAAAGCTCTCATTCTATCTTCTGCTTCCTTAGATTCAAGATCTTATTTGTATTTAGATTTTTTTATTTCTTCTAATTGCTTAGTGATGACTTCAACTTTATTTTGAAGCTTGTCACTGTTTAAATTATAATAGATAAGTAATTAGAAATGTTCATTTCTAAGTCCCTCTTTTGTTTAGTTAAGTCACTAATCAATTCATCCTTTGCCTCTTCAATAATTTTTATAAAACTTATCTTCCTTATATCTAAAAGAGTCATTAGCTGACTATTTCTAATCAACCTAGTTCTAAAGCAATTTGATCTATTCCCTCAACTCTTATTCAATTTTAATCTACTGATTAAGTTAGTTTTGAACTTTCTCGATCTTAGTTACATCTACCTTTCTATCGATGCTAACTGAACTCTTCATCTAGTCGGTTTAAGTTTGCATCTTATTGCACTCTTGTTTCAATGAACTATTCTCATTTTACAGCTGAGTGATTTCTAGATTGAGTTTGGCTATATTTTTCTCCATACTCTTAATCTATTAAGCCTAAGCATCTGAGGCAATAGTAGCTTCAATTCTCTGATTGGATTCTTGCTTTTTCCTTACAACCTAATTTTAAGCCTTTTCACTCTCTGCAAGTTTAGCCTTCACTTCCTCATGTCTCTTAAGGAGATTTTGACTTTGATTCTATAAGTTCTAAATCAGGGTATTGGAATTGACTTGCAGCTCTGAATGCATTTTTCTTAAGTTTAGGCATTCTTAGTGCTTGCTTTGCAACTTCTACTCTTGAGATTGCATTTATTCCTTCAGAGAAAATATCTACTCGTTCAATCCTCTGATTGTCTTATCGTATTCATATATAGCTTGAGCATCTAATTGATTTTGCTAATTCTATTAAGCTTAGAGAGCTGCTCTCTGGTTCTCTTTAGGAGAAATTTAGGCTGATGGAATGCTTAAGTTTATAAATGGTATTCTCTATATCAAATACAAAAATAAGTTTATGGCGTCTTGAACACCACTTTTAGAAATCTATTCATAGAGAGCTTATCTAGCAAAGTTATAATGATCTCGCATCTAAATCATTATTCTGTCCTTCTCTTAGCTCTCAATTTCAAGTTCCACTATCTTCGTATACTTCATTTTCTTCTTTGCCTAATCAAGTTCAAACTCCTTTTCCTAAAGCTGAGCTTGCATATCTTGCAAATTTCTCTTCAGGTTCAAAACTAAGTTTGGGGAAAAGTTCAACTAAGATTTTTATAGCTTGAGGCTTGGCTAAGATTGGCTTGGGGAAAGAGTTGGTGTACCAAGAGCATTAAGACTTGGCACTGTTTTGAGCTAATTGTAAGGTTAATTAAGATATATATAGCCATTTAGTTCTTCTATCTACTTATCTTTCTTAGTTAACTCATTTTACATGAACTGCTTCTAGTTCTTCATAACTAAAATATGTTCCTTGAGTTAATTTATCTGCTCTTTTAATTGAACGCACTCCTCCGCAACTTGCTCTTTCTCGAAAAGTGTTTGCCTTCGCAGAGATTTTGAAGCACGCAAGTTAAGTGCAGTTTCAGTTGAGGTTATCCGAGTCTGATTTTAGATAGTCTAACCTTTAGAGAGGAAGAAATTCTGAGAATTGAAGATAGAGCCAGACTAGTTGAACAAGGGCTAAGAACCTTGTCTCTGCATATTGAATGCTTTGTTTGACATGATATAGGGTGCGATATCATTTCTACATATGGGATCATACAAAAGATTGAATTACGTCTTATAGGCTCCTAAATTATTCAGTCTCTGAGTTTTGTAGCTATTGCTCTTCGCAGACCTTTGAAATAATGATCTCACTTAATATTGCTTACATTAGTCTGTAGCGATGATTCTCGTTCTGTATATCTAAACTACATCTTAGATTTGGATCAGTTGACTCTCTCAAAAGGAATCCACTTTGCTGCTTACCTAGAGTCCCTGACTTCAAGTAGGTATTTTGCGAGCGAGAGTTATTGTTTGTGAAATCTATACTGTTTAGATCCTAGTAGCCTCTGAATGTAGCGATCTTAGCTGAAACCTTTTTACCCCTACTAGCAAGCTACAGTTTTATTTACATAAGATGAAATATTTAAATACTCTGTTGACTTATAGAAAGTTTATTAAAGAGAAATTGTTGGATTTTAAGTAGATATACAAATCAGTAGCAAATACAGAACAAACAAAGCTTCCTCAAAGCTCAAGGAGCGCAGTCTTTAGGGTCTTGTCTGGAGAGATTTTTGATTTTGCACTGATCTTCATTGTGTTCTCTCTTCCATTTGTGCTTGTGTTCTGCTTATCATTGTTCAATGTGCTCGAGATATTATAGCTGCTCACTTCTGCAAGGACCAACAAGTTGCTGTGAATCTTTTCATCTGCCTTTCTCTCTGAGAGGTGGTCAAATACCTGTAAATTCTACTGTTTTGCTCTCCAATGCTGTGGTCTTTATCAGTGTGCTCCATTGTTGACTTCCATTCTTAATTGCTAAAATGATAATTAAAATGAGAAACTTAATTACACTAATTTATTTTAGCTCTAAATTAATTAAGAATTAGCAAACATCATTTAAGACTCTAATAAGATGTTTTAAGATCTCTAATAAAATTTATCTCTAATAGTGAAATCATTTAAGAACTACTTTAAGATAGTTTGCTTTAAAACATTAAGTGTTTTAAGAATTCTTAATTAATTTAGAGCTAAAATAAATTAGTGTAATTAAGTTTCTCATTTTAATTATCATTTTAGCAATTAAGAATGGAAGTCAACAATGGAGCACACTGATAAAGACCACAGCATTGGAGAGCAAAACAGTAGAATTTACAGGTATTTGACCACCTCTCAGAGAGAAAGGCAGATGAAAAGATTCACAGCAACTTGTTGGTCCTTGCAGAAGTGAGCAGCTATAATATCTCGAGCACATTGAACAATGATAAGCAGAACACAAGCACAAATGGAAGAGAGAACACAATGAAGATCAGTGCAAAATCAAAAATCTCTCCAGACAAGACCCTAAAGACTGCGCTCCTTGAGCTTTGAGGAAGCTTTGTTTGTTCTGTATTTGCTACTGATTTGTATATCTACTTAAAATCCAACAATTTCTCTTTATAAGTATTTTAGGTTTACCTGTTTTTGATTATCTTTAATATTGGCCGGTGTTTCATCGTGATCCATGATCTCTGCGTCTTCCTCGTACTCTTCATTCTATTCAGACTCTTTTACAGCTACAAATTCAAATAATTTAATGCCATATTATAAAATGACGAAATGAGAGAGGTCAGTTATTTACTATTGAATTGGGAGTTGCTGGCATATCCGGAAATTGGTGTACTCTTGTTAAATATATAAAACATCACTTGTTGTCTTTGCTCATAAATTAAATCCCTCCAGGGTTCATGATCAAATAGAGTAAAATATGGATGATCTATTTCTTTTTGCTTAGGAAGAAAATTTACATTTGTATTTTGAGCCAAGGTCGACTGAACGATTCATTAAAATATAAGGATAAATATATTCCATAGTCATTCCTAAGATATCCATTTTAAGAAAAAGAAAAAATTTGTGGAACTTCTAAATGCATAATCGAGAAAGTTTAGGCCATTTTTAGATAATTTGCTCTATAAAATCAACTGTTGTACTTACTGATATTACTAGGAATGAGGAGTTTGCCAATTTTAAATTATAGTTTGCTGAATGTTGACTGACTGAATAGCTTGAGGATTCATATCTTAAGAAAGGAATGAAAAGACAAGACTTTGGAATATGATTACTCTTAGGGAGTGAGGAGATGGCTTCTTTTTTATTTGCCTTGCTCATTTTAAACTGAGATGGACTATCTTATTTAAGATTAATAAATTAATTAAGCACAGGAAATTGCTCATCACAAATTTTACTCTTTATTTTAGAATTAGCAATGATTTTAGTTTATTTTTTCTACAGATAAAGAATAGTGTTATCATTTGGCAGTATCTTTTAAGGATGTGGAGGAGAAGAAAGACAGTGGAATAAAGCGCACTCACACTCTAGAGGCAACTAAAAAGAAGAGAAGGAACACAGCCTTCGCTCATCAAATCATACAAAATGATGAGTAGTAGTCCGAGTCTAAAACTAATGAGTCACTTAATAAGTAATAAGACTCTCAAAATTATGAAGATCATAAATAAGTGGAGAGCTTGGAAGACCATATTTAAAATTATACATTTTTGTTTTAAGCGCAGAAGATTCAGACTGTAGAGAACAACGAAGTAAAGAGGAAAGACAGAGTCATGCCTACTAAAGAAGACAGACAGGAAGCTTAGAAGGCTCCGGTAAGAAGAAAGACATTGATTGAAACTCTCCAAGAAGAAGAGGAGAGAATCAGATAGTCAAATAGACTTAATTATTTTACTATAGTTAGAGGCAATGAAGCCGGTTTAGCAAATTAAGGATGACGACGATGAAGATGACTTCAAAATGAACTAAAATAAGCAGCTTGCTGAAGAGGGCATTTACAAGATAGCATTTTACCTTTCTTAAAACCAAACTGATTTGAGGGAGATTTTCGCAGAGATCATATTTGATGATAGCAAATATCTATATAAGAATAATAATTAGTATGATGAGACAATTGATGGAAAGGAGTTTGAACTGATTTCCATTAGAGCATTTGGAGATATGGTGAAGAACACTATGAATTTAACTGATAAGCACATTCAATCCTTGAGTATAATGCTGGCAGATCACTTCATCGGAGAGGCTTTTAACTTTGGCTTCTTAGAGGAGATATTCATATAGATGGGCCTAATAAAGAAGACAAGTGCACTTGACAACAAAAGTATAAGAATTATGAATAGACTAAAGGATTATATGATAAAGAATCAAATACAAGATTTAAGATAACTACTTGAGGGCTCCATCATCATGCAAAAATAAATATAGAAGAATATTATCGAAAGGACTGATTTAACCTTCTTTCTATTCTTAAATGTCTAATTACATTCATAGGTTGAAGTTGTGGAGGTTTCTAAATTCTATGAAATTCTGCACTAGAGAAGTTTGAGGAAATCTCTTAAGCCTCACCCAAATCTGCAAGAAAATTTCTTCCTTCACTAAAAGCTGAGCCACCTTCTCCTTGTCGAAAAGCTTGATGCTTATATTGAAAAAATTGAGAGAAATGAAAAGGTCAAGAGAGTAGGAACTATGGTAATACATTTATTCTGTCTTTACACTTTCAACTTTAGAAACGAGGAAGAACTTATGATTACGAAGAAGCTCAGAAGAAGTAGTAGGAGGAGATTTAAAAGCTAAGAGATGCAACAGAAAAATAGAGCAACAGAAGGGCATCAGCAATGACTAAACTGCAGGACTAGTTAAGTTCAATTAGCTCTGATGAGAACTTCAAAAGTGAAAGCTCATCAGATGCATCTTAACTGGAGAACTACAACTTCAAAGAGGATCCTAATGCTAATCCAGGTGAGGATGGATTGAACTTAGCAAAGCAATAATCTCAAATGACTCTCTTCAATCAGAGCATGTCTCCTGAGGAGCAGCAAAAACCCTACACTTAAGGCTATAGCAATATGAAGGAGCCTATTAATAAAAATGGGACGAACCTAGAAACCACTTAGGCAAATCAAGTTCAGAGCGTCTAAAATAACTAGGAGTCCTTTGTAGAGGATGATATAAAGAGCACTGACCCAAATTAGTAGCTAGATGAAAGCATTACTAGTTCATAGCAGCAGAACATTCAAAATATGGAGTCAACTGAAAATTAGAACCAAGAGGGCGTCTAAGATGACTACGAATTTTGAAGTTTTTATCATAAGTAAGAGAACAGGGCATTGAATTTTCAGACTGATTTATTTTTCAAGTTTTATATCTCTGAAGTTCGTGATTGGAGGATTTAAGTAAATTGAGAAATAAAGTAAATAAAGTTTAAGCGCAGTTAAATTATATTTTATAAACTTTAAGCAAATTAACAACTACTTTTTGTTTTATTGATAATGAACTCTGCTCAAAATAGCCAAGTCTCAACTGTAAGCCATTATCATAGTGTAAACTCTACCATCTTACAATTTTTTTAGGGTCTTGCCTCTCAGCCCCACCACTCTTCCATTTCCCAGGTCTCAGACTAGATGAAGGGCCTACAACTCAGTGGCCAAGCCATCACCTCCTACTCATCAGTGCAGCCTTGCTCTAGTCAAATCACTGCTGGAAACTAATTAAAGTAGTAAAGCTAATTTTTTTAACAAAGAGAACAACAAAAAGACTCCAAACGATACCATCACCAACGCGAGCGGGCCAAAGATGACTCTCAAGGCTAGAGAGTTCGGTCGCGAGATCACAAATGCAACCAGCTAGCCTTCCACCAACGGAGCACTTGGCAGCAAGTAGACCAGTTAGATTGTCTTGGAAAACGCCTATCAACCTAAATTGTTGCAATTAAAGGAGCTTATATATACTTCATGCTATTGTTTAACATATCTGCGAACGGATCCAATCCTGCTAACTCAAGTGGAGTGAATGGAAGCTTCTCATCTCACGTCCCCGCTCAAACTAAGAGGAATGAACCTAATGTATACCCTTCAAGACTGGTAAGTGGCTTTACTTAAAAATCTTAGCTATGCGCTATCAAACCACAGGGTTGAATTCTTTATCCCTAAAATTGAGAACTCACGCTAACTCACTTTTAGGCTACTAACTCTCGATTCAGCTCCCAGAGAAATGTGATTCCCAACAGCGGAACTGGCTAACCCCCACTACAACAGAAGCAGAGCAGCATCAACACCAGCGTCTCTAATTCTCAGTCTGCAGCTAACACTTCTCAAAACAACTTACTCAAGAAGGCAAAGACTAACACTTCTGCAATTCCCTTGGTCAGCAGTCAACCAGCTCCATCTTCCACTGGTGATATTCAGGATACCGCTGCCCCAGAAAAGAGGCTTCAAGCTGATGTCTCAAATTCTGAGGACTCACTCATCAAACTTCAGCCAATCCAAGTTATCGGGGCTGCAACAACTGTTCCTGAGTCTGCAGAGTCAGTTAAGGAGAAGTGCAGACAGAGAATCGATGAATACAAGAGATAAATCAAGAAGACTATGCCCCTAAGTGATCAACTTGATATGAGAGATCCCTAGTGTATTGCAGAATTTGCGCAAGAAGTCTACCAGTCAATGCTTGAGAAGGAGCCACAGTACTTGATTGATTTTGAGTACCTCAAGAAGGTACAAACTGAGGTCAAGGATACCTCAAGAGGTTTCTTAGTGGAGTGGATAATAGACGTCCACAGAAAGTTCAGACTCATGAGTGAAACCCTCTATGTGACTATCGGAATAATAGACAGATATCTCTCTAAGGTGGCCATCAAGAAATCTCAACTGCATCTGCTAGGAGTTACTGCTCTCCTCATCGCTACTAAGTATGAAGAAATCTATCCTCCCGATCTCAAGGACCTCCTGAGTGTGTAAAATAGATATTATGACATGCATAAATTAAAAGATTTCAACTTCTTCGCACCCTCGTCCTACAGGTTCTTGGAGCGCTTCCGCAAGATCTCCAACACTGCAGCTGATGATCAGATCTTCTACTTTGCTCAATACCTGGCCGAAATCGCTCTGCTAGATGCCTTCTTACTGAAGCACAAGAGCTCAGACATCGCATCCGCTGCCTTCATTTTGAGTGCAAAGAGCATCAAGAAGATCAACGCCTGGAACCTAGAGATGGAGAAAGTGACTGGCATCAAAGAGAAGGATGTCAAGGAGGCAGTTGATGATCTCAAGCAGTTTGTGCTTGAAGTAAATCCCAAGTTCCTCTCCACATTGAAGTACAAGTTTTAGAAGAATGAGTACCTAAACGTTGCTCAAATTCCCTTTGTTTTTTGAAGCGAGCAGCTGACTGACTGAAAATGTCGCCTATTTATTTGCTATTTGTTTGTGCATTACTAAAGAAGTTGTTGACTATAACCAAGCCAGCAACTTTTCTGATTTCCTCTTGATAATGAAGACAGATATATATATATCCCTAGATAATTTATTTATATTCCCTACCAACTACTCTCCAATTTCTGACCATGATTTGAATTTAAAATTTGACACTTTAATTAAAATTAAATAAATTTGGTTTCTTGAAGGGATGCTTACTTCTGAAAAAAAAGGAAGAAAAGGGGGAGATTATGGAAAAAATGGATATTTTTAATTTTCCCCCTTTCTTTAAGGGAAAACCCCTTAAAATTAATTTTTTTAAAATTTTAAGGATACAAAAATACAGGTAAGTTTGAGTTTTTTGTTTTAAAAAAGCTTTTTAAAACCCAGAGTTTTAAAGAAAAGAAAGGAAAATATTCTAGATAGATCCATAAATAAGAAGCAAAAAATGTGTAATAAATAAAAATAGAGCTGCTTAGCATATCTGACGTCGCAGTTTACTTTATATTAAAGTAAGAAAGATTAAAGTTTTTAAAGTATCTCAAAAATCATTATGATTTTTCTAAAATCCAGTTGCATTCCCGTAGAAGTTATCGAAATCGTTATTTGAATCCTGTTGAAGTGGTGCTCTTTCAGTGAAAAATGAGGTTGACGGAGTGGGTTGAGGTGGTAGATGCTGTCCTGAGGTTTAGCCTCCTGCATGATGCCCGCCGAATCCTTGAGGAATATTGAAGAATGAATTCATTTAGCTGGGAGGAGGATGCTGTCCAAGGAATTAGTTTGATGCCATTTAGTTGAGATAGTTTGAAGAGTTTCCCCCAAATTGCATTGGGTTCTATGGCATCATATGAGGCTGAGGATAGAAGCTTTGAGAAGGCGTAAAATTTTCGTTTATATGGAAATTAGGCATTTAAGTATGGCATGGCATCATTGAGTTTATTTCGTTTCCAGAAATGTGGATTGAAGGATTGATCATAGTGAAGTTGTTTACAAAGTTGTTATTAATGTAACTTGGAGGCTACTCTTGGCCAAAGCTTTCGTAGTTGAGATGAGAACTATTAATTTAGGGAGGGGGACCACCTGGAAAAGCATGTCCCGGGTGGTTTGAATTATAGAAAAGCGAACTGCCATCGCTCTAACCATACTGATAGGGAGTTTGATGCCCACCTGAGCTACTCATAGGTCGATGAGCATTCCCAACATGATTGAAGTTTATGCTACCAGCTTAATTCATTTTGGGCGAGTTTGAAACGCTGTCGTCAACGACTTTGGTTTTTTCATTATTAACAAAGTTATTTCAAAATATTTTTTAAATTTTGGAATTTATTCCGCCCCCAAAAAGTTTTTTAACCTTTAATTTATTTGTAAAAAAAAATAATTTAAAGAATTTAAAACCCTTTAAATTTAAAAAAATTTATTTTTTTATTTACATCTCATTCATCAAAGATTTATAAACTTTTATTTTGAAAATGAGCTATTAAATAGTGAGATTTAATGGGAAGTCTTATTTGAGACCAGTTGTTGTCATTGATCTCATTTTGAATGGCAGAAGTATTTTGGTTAAAGTTTGCCTCGTAATTCATGGTGTCAGGATCGTTTTCATTATTATTGAATTAATCCTCACTGAATGAGTCTGAGTAGTTTCTATTCTTCATTTCCTCCCTTTCTTTGGGTCCGACTATCTTCGTTGAGAATAAGATTTTGAATTTCTGATTGGTTTGCATCTTCCTTAAATTTTTCTCACAATCCAGTTTGACCACTCTCTTCCTCTTAGTGCCTACAATTGAAGACTAAGTAAGAGATTCCTCTTTCACCTTTATAGGTTTCTATTGGAGTGGAGAAACTTGATCCTCCTCTATTAACTCGGTAGGGTTTAAAACTATCGTTGGGCTTTTCTAAACTTGCTCTTTGCTCTTATTAGGTACAGGTTGTGCCTCTCTAGGGAGTTCCTTCTGCTAATTTTATTAGGAAGCTGAGTCTTTCTCTTTCTTAATTATACTCTCCTTTCTTGAGGGCCTGCGCTTAAGTTCTGGCGATTAGAAATTTTTGTCGTGTTTTGGGGAAGAGAATCTCTCTATTTTCTCTATTGATTCCTTTCGAGTGGACTATTTTCTCTCTACTTTTTCAGGTTGGACGCTTTGAGTGCCAAGTTTCAGGGCAATCTCAGTTTAGAAAAAGTTCTAGACAGTCACCTTAGTAGGGCTTGCATTACTTAGGTTTGATTGGGCCTGTGGCTTAACAGCTGCAATAGAGGTTGAATTTGAGCCTTGCCTTTGAGTCATAGTCATCTGGTTGTTTAAGTGTTCTACGGCTATATAATCAATGAACTTATATTAATCTTTGACAGCTATAAATTCAAGTCGAGTAATTTCATTTTCACTATTAAGAAATTTCTACTTTTGAAGCTGACACAGGTTTATTTTCCTTTGAATTTTTTCCTTTTAGATTTTGAAAATCTTCTGAGTTTCATCCCCTCATGGGGGTAAAAATTTGGGTATCCTCCAGTCATCAAACCTTTCTTGGTCATCTTTCTAAAAAACTTTTAGCAGTACGTCAAAGGGCACGACCTGGTTGCAATATGCTTTTAGATAAAACCCTTTTTCCAATTTAATGGGCCCCTAAAAATTTTCTATGCCCCGCCGCCACTTCCGAAATATTCTCCCCCTTGGGGTTTAATTTTCCCCCCTCCAAATTTCTCAAGCTGATTTTACTCACCAATATTTGACTTAAGTTCCTCATTTAATTCAGCAGCACCACCACCATCTTTTTCTGACTTGATAAAACTTTGATTAGCTATAAAATGGGAAAGCAATAATTATTATTGGTGAGCTAAGGTTGTATTTAGTATCTATTTAGTATCTTAAACTTCTCTTTCATCCTCACTCGAGCTCTCCAAGCCTTCTACAAGCAATTAAGTATAAAAGATATGTAGCATCTAACGGGTTTTTAAAGAAAATTCTGGCTTTTTATCTAACTGGTCTGCTCTTGTCTTCTTTATAAAATAGTGCTCGCTGTAGTGCCTTTGTTAGGGAAGAATCTCGTGAAAGAAGTTATCCGTAGCACTCAAGCTATTTATATCTTATTGGTTCAAAAATGATTGCTTGAG
The DNA here is from genome assembly GCA_027382625.1 of Tetmemena sp. SeJ-2015. Classification (NCBI taxonomy): domain Eukaryota; phylum Ciliophora; class Spirotrichea; order Sporadotrichida; family Oxytrichidae; genus Tetmemena; species Tetmemena sp. SeJ-2015. The sequence continues at coordinate 5,411 of JAJKFJ010022696.1, read as the reverse complement.
CTGTTTTAATGCTAACTTGAAATTTGAAAAGGAATATTTATGTTGTGCATCGACGATTGTGTTTTAGTTTATTTGATGCAAACTTATTTATTGTCGCACTCTAGATGAATAAAAAGCAAGTTAGCCATTTCATTTAATGGGCTTTAGGAGAACATGAGGCTTTTTTGTGTGTTGTCACTTTCCCTGCGTTTATACAAGTCCTCCTCCTCGCTATCTAGAAGGGCGTCATTTTTGCGATTGTAGGGGCTGTCGTTTTCGTGTGCATAATTATTATCAAAGTCTTCTACTGTTCGTCTCGCGCTCACACTCACATAGTCGTTCTAGTTCACTTCTATTTTAAATCAATTTTACACTTTGAAGTAACAAGTTTGTACTACAGTAAATCTATAACATTATAACTATAAAATAAAGAAGATGCAAATGGTTTAAGATACGATACTTACCTGATTCAAAGATATTAGCTTGCTGAATTATCAATATAAGTATAAAGTATAAATGGCGTCATGGTCCGACTTGATAGTGTTGGGTATTTCGAGAGGAACAGCATCCTGAAGTTCGCCGCCAAGCTAATTAGAAAAGTCCTCTTGCTGTTAGTTGTTTCTGATGATGATGCGCGGTGATTCTCCCTCAGCCCCGACAACTCTCATTGGTGAATTTATCCGCCCAAGTGCAGCAAACTGCTCAAATTGTTCCATTTTAAGTCAACTAAATTTATAAGATTGCTGTTGCAAGAATAGGCACTGATGTAAATTAAGGTGCGAAGGCCTAACACCCGCATTTTGAGTGGGAGATGGGGTTGGAGCACTTACGTTCAAACTCTGCAACTTTAAACTATCAATCTTTTAATTTATCTGTTTCTCTCTTCTTTAATTTAATAAAGATAATATTTTACACGAAATTAATTAACTCAGTCAATTCACTTCTACTTTAGCTTATTCAGTTGAGACAACAAATTTCTTTATTCCTTAGAATTTAATTTAAATCGATTCTAAGTGCTCTTATTAAAAAGTGGTAAAATCTTTTCTTTGTCTTTTGAATTACTGTAATTTGATTGATAAATTATCACGAAATTTAAGAGACTTTGCTCTATTTATTTTTAATAAATATTTTTCAATTTAAATTTTTTTTAAATATTAAAAAATAATTATATTCTTTAAAACCTTTTAGTTTATTACAAGATTTAAAGAATAAATAGGACAATTTATTCAGTAGTAAAAAAAGAATATAGATAAAATGCCCTTTAAAAGGATCCTCAAAAAGAAAATGCAAGCTATCAATCTCCTTTATTCTCTATTTAAAGCTATGAAGGCTAAATTGGAAAATAAGAAGAAAAAGTTAAGCACCCAAGTACTTCCAAAGACTAAAATTATCAAGAAAACTCTCAGATAGCAATCTTCCTTCTTCTACAGATGATCTCTAAGATTAACTTAAAAGGTAGAGTAATCAGCTGCAGTTGAGACGCAAAAGCCACTAACTAGGAGGTTTAAATGTGGATTCTGTCCCAAGGCTTTTCTCAGAAAGCACCATCTGCAAGCACATCAACATAGATTACACTCACTTGCGGCAAAGATTAATCAGTAAGATAATCAAGCATCTAGGAGAAGAACATTAGTTAAGAGCACTTAAATCTAATAATCCTAATCTAGAAGTCTCGAAGCTATCTCAAATTCATTCAGAAGTGAGGGAGAGTAAAATCCTAAAATTTAAGAAATATTAAAATGCTATTACTGCAACAAAGTTTTCGCTTCTCAATAGCTTTTGAAGGAGCATGCGACTTGCCATCAAATGAAGTATAAATGCAACTTTTGTCTCAAGGTCTTTAGCCAAAAGGGGAATTTAAAAGTGCATCAGCTTATTCATTAAAACCTTAGGCCTTTCGAGTGTAAGACATGCCTGAAATCTTTTAGAACGATGACCCATTTGAAGGATCATGTTAACAGCGTTCACGAGAAGAAAATAATTAAAAATGTATCTGATTTGATTTTAAGAAAAAGACATTCTAATGTGATAAATGTGAAATGAATTTCACTCGAAAGTTTACCTTTAAGTAACATGTCCAATTTAAGCACTAAGATGGAGCAAAACTATTCTAGTGTCAGTATTGTATAATGAGCTATAAAGAGAAGAGATCATGCTAGAAGCACGAAATGAAGCACTTAGAATAGATTGAATGCCAAGGGAACCAAGTATTTTCTAGAGTATTTGACAACAACAATAACATAATTGCTAACAGCTATATAAGCAAGGATTTGTAAAGCCAGCTATAGATTTAGCATTCCCAAAGATCCAATAGCACAAATATCAACTCCTATTTTCTATTTTTAACTGGCTGCATTAAATTAGAGAGAAGTATGATAGAGGACTTGATCAATGATGATAAATAAATACTGCAAAGAGAATGGATTGGTGTGAAGAATTTTTACTGAATTACTTATTTTATACTGTTTGATACAATTTTAGGGCTCATAGTTTTATATGATTAGTTTAATTTCATAAGTTCTGATAAGTTTCTCTGATTTCTAAGATTTTTGGCATCGTCTTTCACTGTAGTTGTTAGGTTCTGATTGCAAGTTGATATTTGCCTTGTGAATACTCACTCTCATGGAGTACTATGTCTCCAGATTCAAAGTCACTTGATGTTCTCTGTGTTTTAAAACTCTGCGAGAAATAGGCCTATTGGACTCTTGGTGATGCTAGCATCAATTCCATATCTATTGCCTAATAGGTTCCGATGTGATTGCGGCCAAACTGAGCTAGATGATTCTCAAAGGTTTTGAAAAGCTTGCTAATTCCACCCATTTTTCGAAGGATCTGTAGTTTATAAGTATATATAATGAAAATATAGATTTATTAAATATAAAGCCTAAGGGAGTATTTAATTAAATGCAATTTAGTGAATATCTAGCATCCTCTTCACTTATTACGAGGAGTTGCATAGTGTTTATATTAGAAATCTATTCTATGAATAAACTTCTCCGAATTTGGGCTTTTTAGAGGCAACCAACATAAAAAGATAAAAGTGAGAGAAAGGGAATGAAAATAAAAAGATAAGATTTATATAAAATTGATAGCTGGCTGTAGTTCTTATAAAATTTATTATTCATCAATCACTAGATATTAAACTTTGCTACATTCTTAAACCAAAATGATGGCTATCCAACTTATTTATTACTAGATTATTAAGAATGATGCCGCAATAGATTGGTGCAGGGGCCAAGCGAGGCTTTACCTAATAATTACAACCCAAGAGGAGAGGTTCCCCCAGAAAGATGGACATGCAGCTCTAGAACTAAAGTGATATCATGAGCAGAGAATCAAACTCAGTGCTTGAACAGAGGGGTGGTACCTCGGATACGGAAAGTAGCTATCAGCCATCATAAGGGCGCAAAATCACTCTTAACTCAAACATAAAAAATTAAACTTACTAATTATTACCTCTATGATTAAAAATGTGAAGGATGATTTCCTAAATGACGATCAAGATATGGAATTGCTTTCAAGAGAGATAGACGAGGATTTGCCGACGATACACTCCCTTAAAACTAAACTCTAAAATCTGTAGTTACCTACTAAATCTATAAGCAGCCAGTCATAGTAGCAGTAGCCACAGGGGAAATCTATGCCATTCCACTCACCAAAGGCACAGCTTGTTCCTAAACTCCAATTAGATTCCTCTGCTTATTTATAAAAGCAGCTTAAATACTTATGCTAACACCAATTTTTAGAGTTATCATCTTTAATATGATGAGAATAACCTACTTTATTTTAGAGTGCACAGCGAAGAAGCTACAACACATCAGCCTCTCTGAAAGACCACATCCATTCCAACTTAAGTGCCCAGCCTTAGAATAGCGGGAGCTCTCATCTCCAATATTAATCTGGTGTTTAGGGTCTTGGTTAGCCAACCATTCTCCATTAGACAGTAGTAAGCTTATCTGGTTTCAATCAAAAAACTAACTCTGGTACTTTCACTGCATCTAATTAGAATAATCCCGCTTATTAAACCCTGCAAAATGCAGGATCCAGCATCGGACCTAATTCAGGAGGAAGTGCTGTGGCGATGACCTTCCAGGAGAGATTCGCTAAGAGTGCATAGAAAATGCTTAACATGACTACTACTAAGCTAAGTTAGAAGATCAAGCGCTCCCTCACTCCTCACCGATCAAACACAGCAGCTGCCAATAATAGCTAGCTTAACTCTAGAAACTCAGTCTATTTTTTAAGCCTAAAAAAGTGTAAATAGATCTACTCATTAGAGGTCAAGATCAGCTCAGAGAGTCACCGGTCCAATATAGATTGCAAACAGAGACACAACTACATCTTAAAACATTACATCATTCTAGAATAGACATAAGTCACCAAGACCAACAAAAGCATCCTCAACCACTATTTCAAGCTACAGCACCACTACATCTAAGTTCAATTACTCTTCACAGCAGTTTTCTAAAAAGTAGAACCCTCAATAGCTCATTCCTAATAAAAACGCTTAGACTTAGAAGAAAAAGAAACCTATTAACATAAAATGAAACTTATGTCTAACGTGTAAGTTAGTTATTTAAGCAATAACCAAAACTCGATTCAGAAGTACAGATCGTTTGACTAGTTTTTCAAAGATCAGCAGAAACATCAAGAGACCAAAAAATAGAAGATAGATATGTTGGTTGTACAAAAAATGAAAGAGGAAGTAGAAGAGCTAAAAGCAGCTCCCATAGTTAATAAGAAAAGACCCGACAGAGAAAGATCTTAAACTGCTCGAGGCATTCCTCCCAAGAGTGAATCTATTCACAATTCTATGAATATCGGCTCTTCTAAATCAAATCCGATGACTGGAGCTACAACTAAAAGATAGATCATGGATAAATCTCCACGCAGAGAGAAGAGGAGTGTTTCTCATGAGCGAGTGATTTAACATGCTCGTGATTGTATTTTATAAGTTATAGATAAGTCGCCCAACATTAAGCCTTTCAGGGGAGGAGCCACAGCTACAGCAACTACTGCAATCTTATCCAATCTTTTGTAAGAATTCTAAGAGCCTGAGCACTCAAGCAACACCGTTGCCTAGCAATAAAGTCAAGGCACCAAGTCTACCAAGAGTATGACTCCTATGAAGGATTATATGAACTCTTAAAATAACAATAGTCGCACTTTTAAGGACCCCTCTAACAATCAACACAACTCCTCTTAATAACTATCCAATAGAAATAGTCAAATAAATGGAAAGAGTGTCAAGCGTTCCCCAAAATCAGCTTGGTAGAATCAATCTCGTGAGCTTGATGCCTCAGTAAAAAAGCGCTCTTAAATCATGCAAGAGAAGAAGAACTTAGTCTAGAAATTCAAGAAGCTCTTCAGAAACTAGCTGTGTAAAATTCTTAGAGAGAACAAACTATCAGCGGATTAGATCATTTATGAGG
>JAJKFJ010022695.1:0-41557 GCA_027382625.1 Tetmemena sp. SeJ-2015 | reverse complement strand
TCGAATAAATGGGCAAATACTTTTAAAAAGGGAATTTTTTAATTCAATTGATTATTTACTACGGGGTATTTAATAGTCTAAACTTCCATTCTGAGAAATGTGAAAAGGATATTTATTAGGCGAGATGGGTGTGAATTATTTTAAATATTAAAGTTCATTACAAATGGAAGATCACTGGCGAAGGCTGCGAGTAAGAACAAAGCATGGAGATGGAAGGCCCCGATTCCAGGACAGCGCGAATGGCACTACCTCCAATAGTGCACCTCTTGCGAAAATTGGGCAGGCTTGGTGAGAGAAAGTCTTATATGCGCGAGGAGGACATGCCAAGATGGAGAGACTCAGAGTTCACTAGTAGTCAGCTTTCCTTGAACTAAGATGCAGCTGGCAGGATTTTCGGGAGAACGATGATCAAGGGCTTGCAGCTAGCCAATGCGGTAGGAGAGAGAGACCGCAAGCTTGCCGATACAGTCGCAAGTCGCAGAGCAGATGACATATGTCGGAAAGGAAATGTTTGTTTGAGAAGAATAAGATGCGCTGTGTACTCGGCGAATACAGTTTAGTATGTTAAGTTAAATTTTTAAGCACCCATCTCACCCTAATTAAATATCCTTTTCACATTTCTCAGAATGGAAGTTTAGACTATTGGAATACCCCTTAGGCAATAATTATATTGATGCGTAATCTATTACCAATTTTAAAAGTATTTGCCCATTTATTCGAATAGTCTAAAGTCTAAAAAAGTTCAAAATGAAGTTTGGTTTAATTTAATAGAGTGTACTTTAATTTAATCAATTCGGGTTTTCAAATAAATTCCACAGAATAGAGAAAGGCTCAAACTGCCAGGAAGCAGGAGCACTACATCAGGAAACTCTCTCTGCTCTCTTCAACCGTCAGTCAACAGTCTCGTATTTCCAAAAATATTTGCGAATCCAATACCACTATAACAATATTTATATTTATAATTTTAATTAAATAATTAAGCTCGAAATATTCTTCATCTAATTTAAAAGCAAGAATAATAAAGTGGGCTATTTCCGCTATATTTTAATGATCATGAATTATCCGAATATTCATTTAAAATAATCGTTAATTCAGTTTTTTATTATAATTTTTCTGAATCTTCTTATATAAAATATATTAAGCTATGAAAGAGTGAGATTCTTTAAGTGCTTGTGTAATATAGAACGTTAATCACTTTAAACGATAAAATTTTAGTCTAAGGCATTGTTTAAGTTTTAAAATTGGTGAATTCATTTTAGAATTTTGTAGGACAAAATGAATTTTTCCTAATATGATTTAATAAAAAAAATTATAATTAATATCCTTCTAATTAAAATATAACTGAATATGATGACTATCCTTCTAGTAAGTTTATTTTATGCAACAAACTTCCTCCGTTTTAAATCCGCATTGAATAAAATATTTGAGAAGATTCCTCTGAGATTATGAAATTATAAGAGAAATACGAAGCTGGAGTATTTACTTAATAAACTTTCATGAGATTACCTCTCTAATTATCAATAAAAACTATTTATATAATTACCAAAAAATAATATGCTTCTAATTAGCCTGATAAAAAAGAAGTATCAAATTATTATGAATTTATTATCTATCTAATTGTGAAATAATTCCAATATAATAGGAGGGTGTGATAAAAAAATGTTATACATTTTTATATTTAAACTAAACTTTTTATCATGAAATTGTTGCAGGACTAAATATATCATTGCTATCACTTATTTAATTAAGACACTTTTATTGCTTAAAGTTAGTTAATTTTTATTTATTGATAATATCTTTTATCATTAATTTTTTATATAAATGAAAGCTATGTCGTAGCCTTCTAAATTAGGATGATAGAGAATCAATACTATTTAGTCAGTATTCAAAAATCCAAGTGCTCATTATAGGATAAATACGAATTGTTGATCAGGATAAGAGATATAAAATGAAGTTTTTAAATAGGTAGGTTTAAGAGTCCTAATGATTGATGGTAACAGTAGGGAATTGAATTGAATATTAATATGGTTCGATTCCCAGATGTAATTACAATTAAATATACGCAATTTAATTAAATATCTGATACGAAAACAATCAGCATCTCAAATTCTATCAACTCATGAATTCAATCCTACAGATATTCTAAACATAATATACGAATAGAAGATATCGAAATTCGAATAATAAATTGAGCACTCTCTCTGTCATTTGTTAAATGATGATAGAAAAATGTCCAAATAAATTCTAGAGTTAGGAGGTAGAAATGAAATCATTACAAATTATAATTAATTCTCATAGTAAAAATAATTCGTTAGTAGTGTAATGGATAATATAAACTAATTAGGTCTTTTATTAATCTCTTTTTTTAACAATCCTCGATAATGTATTCGTATTTGATCCATATTTATTTATCAAATGTAGTTTTCTTGAGTGAATGTGGTTAGCCATAATTTAATATAAAATAATTAGAGACCCTCTTCTCTGAATAACTCAACAAAGTTTATACTGGGATAGTTTGAATTCTTTGGAATTTTTTGACCAGCAGCAGCAAAGAATCCATAATAAGTGCTGCTATTGAATGGATTTATTGAGAATGCGTTGTAGTAACTATCAATAAACAAACAAATTTAATCAACTCTTTAACTTCCCATTTCGTTGAAAAATAGCATTCTTGGCAATTGACTGCTGAAGCAGACTTCTTGCAGATTGAAGCTTTGAAAAAAAAAATATTTAATTTAAGATATCAGTAAAAATAACTTAAAATAAATTGGTTAGGGAAAATAATTCAAATGATTATAAATCAGATTGTAAGATATTCATACTATATTGAGACAAAGTAGTTAAGATTAAGAAATAAAACCATAAATCGAATTGCTGAAGTGGATCGAGATTTATCATGTTTTAATTAAGAATTAAATAGGTTTGTATTTTTACAAAATAAAAAAAAATACTTAAAAATATTTATACTTTTTACTGATGATATTTTAACTCTGCTTAAACTAGCCTGAAAATGAGATTTTATGTAATTTTTTTAAGATGCCATTAATTTTAACTATAAATATAATTATGATGAAGAAGGTAGGCATATTTATAATAAAGCAACTTGGTTATAATTTTTTTTTATTTCCACTCCTCTATTTAATATATGACAAAACGACATCAGCGGTGTCAATGATTCTGACGCTTTTTCAGCACTTACTCGGAATCCCAGCTAGGCAGACTTTGAATCGCCCATAAATATTATAATTAAGCATTAATTTTAGTGAAAACGATATTAAAAATGCTGGCTACTCTCACGAATTTTCTAAGGCTCATTTTTTAGTCAAATTTTTACCTTTCTAATAATTATTTGGGAAATGGGATAATTCTTATTTTGCGAAAACTATAGTATTAGGCAATATCCAGCATTATCGCCGACAATTTCTTTCATATATTTTTGTTTAATTCTATTATAATGCATATTTTAAATTATACTTTTAAGCATTTGCATATAGCTTTTATAATTTTATAATAAGGTAAATATTATTTTTTAAATTGTAATTAGCCTTTCAATTGTGGTCATTAAAATTCTTTATTATTTAAATTAATATTTAATGGAGATTAAATTAATTGAAAATAGATAAAGAGTATATTGAAGGATATGATTATTTTGGAGTTTCTCATAAGGGTTTATTAATTACGAAGAACTATCGAATAGCACCTTATCTATTTAAAAAAAGAAGAAAAATTATAAAATTGAATGATTACAGTTTTATTTAAAAACTTTCAAATGACGTATGAGGTATTTCATATTTAATGTTAAGATCCGATATTTAAGATTTCTTATTAATTTATAGTATGTATTTTGTCTTCTGATGTTATAATATATATTCTATAATAAAATAATCATAAATATCTATTGGAATTTAATTTTTAGTAGATATTTTAAGCACTAATGGAGAACAGTGCCAATCTATGCCCTTCGTATGCGCTGATAATAAGATTGGATACTGAAATTTATAGCAATTCTTCCTAGAATCCATTTGGTAAATAAATTAATATTGCTTTTATCTCCAGCTAAATATAAATAATTGAAAATTAAGAAAATAAATACGCATTACAGAGTTAAATAAAACATAATTCAATCCTTATTAAACTTTTTCTCCATTCTAACTCATCAATTTAGGTTTCAACTTTTTACTCCAAGCAAAAAGATTACTGAAATAAGTGCTTCTAGCAGATATCATTTCGATTAAATGAATGTTTAATTAACTTAGCAATATAATTTGAAATTTAATCGAAATATTTTTTGAGAAACTTTGCCTTCTAATTTTCCAGTCCTAATATTTTCATATAAAAAATAAAATTATTTAAAGATTTAAATACTATAATGAACATTTAATTCTTTTTTATTAAAAAAAGTCTATTTATATTTAAATTATATTGATATATTGAGCAATTAAGAGTGGAAAGCGCAAGAGTTGAGCAACAGGTTCCGAAGCAAGGAAGACCTCTACAGGTACCTCACTTATCAAGGTAAGAAGCTCTCATATGGAGTAACAATAATCTTAGTTGGTTTGTTCCTTCCGACAATGTATGGAACAAAGATCTCGTTCCTCAAAGTAATTCTTGCTGATGAGAAGAAAGCTCTCAAAGCAATCGATGTCAACATGATGGAGATCCCAAACTATCCTGAGATCTCAGTCACTAATATGTATGACGATGCGATGGGAGATCCGGAGGTTGCTCTATTCCTTCCTAACAAGGAACAACTCTCAAACAAGTTGCCAGAACGAAGGTTCTTCTTTGGCGTCCTTGCTACTGTACGTGCAGAGTACCTCAAAGAGATCATTGAAGATGCACACAGGAAGAGATTCTAAGTAGAGGAGAACGACCCAAAGAAGCAAGGAATAGTTATCAGCGACGAATGGTTTGAGCTGCTTCAGAAGTATCCCTACTTCTCTAGTAAGTTTTAGAGTTTAACTGTGTAGAGAAACCTGGCACTGGCATCTACTTAATGAAGGAGAGAGCAAAGGTATTCAGAGCACGGAAGCAAAATACAAGCATCGAGGTGAGCAAGCGTTATACAAACTTAGGGACGACGAGATGCACATAGATGCGGGAGCAGGTTCGAAGATGAGGAAGCTAGGTCCATCTGGCCCAACAGAAGAGAGAAAGGAACCTCTTAAGAATCCCTTCTTCCCAGATAAGCAAAAGTGACTTAAGTCATTAAGTTAAGCTTAAACTTTTTCCTAAATATTCACTCTACCTTATCTCGCACATAACTTTGTCTTCTCTTCTTCACTCTCTTACAACTACTCACTATTAAATCCTCTGTATCGATAGCTTAATCATGCATCAAGTGATAGAGCAGCAGCTTCTTATAGTGTCCCTTAACTAAGTTCCAGTAAAACTTAATGCCGTTGAACTCTGGCGAGAATGGAACATTAAAAACAGGAGTGATGTTCAACTCAGCGTATGCCTTCTTCGCTTCCTTTGTCTTGTGTACGCTGATGTTGTCAACGAGTAGAACGATCTCACCGTCGGTGATCTTCTCTCTGAGCTTCTTAAGGAACGCAACATACTGCTCTCGCTTGATAAAGCGAGGATGAAGGACATAAGCTTCTAAGCCTGAGTCTTCGCTGATTCCTGTAAGTAACGCACTTGTAGTTATATTTACTTTCTGCTCGTAAACTTCTATGTTATCGTGCTTCTTGACTCTTCTTCATGAAGGTGTTGTTTGTGAACACAGCTTCGTTCAGCACATACAAACTTCACGCTATCCCTCTCACACCTGAGCAGTGTAAATATATTTCATTATAATAAAATGGCTTAGTGAAGTCTATAACGCGCTTCATTCGATTCACAGTTTTATACGTTATGCCATTTCAACGATAGATTTTTGCTACAGTCTACGAAGAGATCTTGAGATAAGGTATTGCTGTCATAGAATTGCAAAAGAAAACTGCTTCTATTTTGACCAGTAGAGATTTTGCAGTTTAAGTGAGTGAATTTCAAAGTCTATAATATTAAGCTAGGAACTTTAGGATTTGATGTGACCGGTATATTTATTTAATAGGAAATGCATTTTTAATATGTATTAATTATAACACGTTTAATATTGGAATTCAATATTGACAATAATACTTAGAGGTTGAAAGATAAAATGGGCACTTATTTGATATTTTAAATTCATTTTTTTTAGCTCCATTTACAAAAATTATTTTTGTACTCATCATAAAAAAGCTACACGATTATAAAATTCTTAATTTATTGTATTCTCAATTACATCTTAATTAAATTGACTGCAAGAAATAAGTAAAAAATTAATTTACTTAGAAATTGAAATGATCGACTCTTCACTTTTAAGATTTTTAATTCTAATCATATTTTCTAAAAATGATTGTTATATGATCGGTTATAAAATTTTATTCAGATAATAAAAGACTTTCTTAATTTAATTATTATAAAATTGTATAATTTGCTACTTAAACCTTTTTACTTTAGAGTTTTTTTATAACAATGTAAGTAGTAATTAGTTTAAGTTAAGCTCAAACCTCGACTATCTATTTTATATTGAAATTAATTTTTAAAATGCTAATCATTTTGAATTGTGATTTATAGAAAATATTTTTTTCTTAAAATAAATTTTATCTAAGGATATATGATAATCCAAAAAAATTAATTTACTGCTTAATTCAAAATGGTGAAACGAATTCGGATTTTCTTCTCTATCTTAAAATTATTATAAGATTTTTATCTTGATTTTAAAGGGATAACAGAAGCCATTTAGAAAATTGGATAGGATTTTTCAAATTGAGAGACTTGTGTCGTTTTTTGAGTTTATTGACTGTTTTCTCTTGCGAATGTCGATATTTGTAATGAAGCTGAATTCTCTTGCTTCAATTATTTAAATATAAATGTCTTAAATTATAGAATGAATATTTAATGTATGATCTTGATTGCTACAACTTAGAAATATAATTCTGATTGATCCTTGTTCGGTTATTCTAATATAAAGGCTTTAAATTAAGTTAATGTTTATTTAAATGTCTACTACAACAACTACATCAACTAAATACTACCTCATGATACTACATCAACTAAAACAAGCTCAACTTCGACAACTTAAAGGTGACCATGAAGGAGTCAAGCGTCTAGGACAAGGAAGGCATCCCTCCCGATCAACAGGGGCTCATCTTCGCGGGAAAGCTCAAAGAGTTACAAAAGTATGATTGCACTTGCGTACTTTTGAATGACATCGAGAACATAATCCATGAACACCATTGCTGACTATAAAATTCAGAAGGAGTCTACCCTCTCAACAGATAACTGCTAAAAGCGCAGATACTAAAACTAAAAGTGAGTAAGGTGCAGTATTCTTCATGATATTTACGCTGATCTGGTAGGAGCTGCTCCCTCATTAAATTTAAATCCATAATATTTTAAAACTATCTCTAATTTAATTTTATAGCACTTTGCTCAAGAACACTATCTTTATTAGTTTTTGCTTACCCTCGATCATGTATAAATATTCATCCTATATAAAAGCAAGATTTATTTAATGATAGATTATGAAGGATTTTAAATTTTGGCAAATTTTAACTTTTTTGAAAATAGTTTTTCTGTCTTCTAGCCATTGAAGATTTCCTTCTCACCTTTTTTATTGTGGAGTTGAGTTAATTGACTTTCTTTAAATCAATTTCTTCAAAAATAGAGAGAGAATGAGAGGGCAGGCTAACTACTTAACTACTGCTAACAATATCTTCAGTCTTCTCTTTGGACATTTGTTTTCTCTTGTAGTAGTAGGCTTTTATTTTCAAAAAAATATCCTTCATCAGAGTCAATACCAAGTTAACTTAAAATAATAAGTTTGCAAAATTGAATAAAATGCTAAACAGGATCAAGCACAACTATGTCCAGCCCAAATTTGATTTGGTTTCTCCATCCATTACAAAATCTGAATGTATTATTTATCTGAATAAGGCAAAAGCAGGCAGAGCAAAAGCAAAAAGCAATACTCATTGAAAATTTCGAGTTTCAAAAAGCTCTTAGAGGTAAAGGGTCTGAAATGAATCATGTACACTAACATCAAAAGTGATAAGAAGATTTACACAAATATTTGCAAATGAGGAAAATCCGATAGGAACACTACTGTTATAGAAAACGTCAACCGCTTTGAAAAGTAGAAAAAGCAAAACAGCAATTTAATAAATTAAATTTAGAGAGCTTGGAGAAATCCAAGTTGTTGATAAGAGTTAAAAGGGGGGGGGGTGGTTAATTGAAGTTCACCTCACCTCCTTTTTATGGTCTTTAAAATTTTCTTGATGATCAAAATTTATGATTTCAGATTTCTCTTGATGATCTATTTAACATATTTGGATGACTTCTTTCATGATTTTGGATGTTCTACTTCCTTTTTACATCGAGTCACACTTTTGCAACTCTATTATTTTCTAAAAAAATTAATGCCTATTCTAAAAATAGTAAATTTGATATTTTTATTAAATTATAAAAAACACTTTCTTTGAATTCAAATTAGAGTAAGACAAAAATATTATAAACTTTGAATTTAACACCAGAATCTTTTGAATAAATGGATCCGAGATAATATTGCAACAAGGTAGAGTGGACTACAAATAAATTCCTTATTTATAAATAATGAAGGGCCAATTTCATTTACAGGAAATTGCCCTACATCATTTAAATCTAAGTATTTTTATTTTTGGATTTTTTGACTTATAATATATTTTAAGTTAAATTTTTAAAATTTCTGAAATCATAAATTTTATTTCAAGGAAATTTAAAATGGTAATATTTCTTAATTGAAACTTTTTGCATAATTTTGCAGATAAGCATTTTTGTGAAATTTAGACCATAAAAAAGGGTCGAGTGCATTTCAGTCCTCCCTTCCAGTTTAAAATCTAACTCTAGTATTTTCTTTGCTTAAAAGACCTCTGAGTTTAGTAATTAGCAGCATAGTTGAGCAAGATCAATAAAAATTGAAATAATTTATTAATTTAAGGAACAGAAATGATTATCAAAAGTATGAAGGAAGTTACAATTTAATCTAAAATTTCCTTCTGTTAGCTTATCTAGAAAAAATGTTTACAGTAAAGATAATTTACTGAATTTAAAGAAATTAAAGCTGCTAAAGAGTAGTTGAGATAACCTTTCAAACAAATATAATTTCATGATAAGTCTGATATACACATTAAAGAACAGATTCTTCTCAATTTTATCAAGTTTCTGTCTCATCCTAAAGAAATTAGTTAAAGGATATGATTATATAGTTTAATTAGCTTTCATTTATGAACAATCAGAATCTTATATTTTCTAAAGGTCAAATTTTAAATGGGAATAGCTTAAATTTGGTATATAAAATTTAAATCTCTTGCTATATAATAATAAAAAATAGAACCTCGATCTAAATTTTTTATAATTAACCTTAAATAGTGTGGAGTTAGTAAAAACAAAGCGAATTGTGTCAAAGATTTGTGCATTATTATTTATACATAGTTTGCAAAAAGAAAATATATTTGAAATTAGGTTAATTTATAAAATAATTAATGTTTAATTAAATTTCTGGCTATACTATATCTTATTCATAAGTGGCCCTTTTACTGCTTTAAAGAAAAGACCAATCATGATTGCTAATAACAAGAAGATTAATAACTTTTTATTTTACTGACCAAGGTTGTAAACGATACTATCGGAACTAAAGCTTTTAAAGATAGGAAATAAATTTCTTAAATGATAGTATAAAATCTCAAAAGATATCAAGTTAACAGAAGTTTTCATCATAACTAGATTTATAAAAACTAATATAAATATATTAGGTTTCTTTCATGATAAAGGAGAGTGTAGATCTAATATACTATTTGGGAATAATCTACAGGCATTTTATTTTAAAAGGCTTGAAATATCCACTAAAGTTGTGAGTAAGGATAATAAATTTGCAGGTGCTTTGATATTTAGTAACGGCAAGTTAACAATTAGCTGGAGAGAACTTAAGAGAATCCATACTTTCTTAAGAGAGAATTTGAAAAATATTGAGAGAAAGACGTTTAGTACAATTACTGACGTCATCGAACTTTGCATGGAGGATGCTGTGGTTGTAAGTTTTTGTTACATTAAAAATTATTTAATTGAATCTCCCAGATTTATTTATGGAGGAATTTAGTGAATGAGTTTATCGCTGTCATCCACTATTTTATAAAATAAAATTCCATTCAAATCTTCATTGATGAAAAACAATTTCTTGTCTATTTATATTTCTAGCTTATCATAACCCTAAATGAATAGAATAAAATTAAGAATTTAACTTACTTTTCCAATTGATATTAACCGTTCAGCCCCGATTTTTCAAAAACTTTTCAGTCTCCTTCTGTAAGGCCTGGACGAACGAGGACGAAGCACTTGCCATCTGGGTTAAAACTTGGTACTGTAAGCGCTCCTTGTCGGCCAAGTATTGCTAGAAAAATGTCAAAAAAAGGTAATTTTACTTTATTAAATCCCACAATTGTAGGGTTATTTATGGACTGTAACATGCCAATTATGGATGGATTTGAAGCCACTTCTCTAAAGTTCAGTAAAAAGACGAAAAGCAGTGGCTACTTACTGGGCAAGCTGGCTTCCTAGCCAGTAGTGAAAAATCGGGGCTGAACGTATAATATATCTTACAAATTGGGAAATTTAACACTTAGAGTAAGAGTCTGTTTTAATTATGACTTCGTTGTCCATGTTGACTGGTTTTATATTTTGCTAATTTCAAGATCAATAATTGGCCCATCATATAAAAATATTTAAGAACTCTGAGTTTAAGGGCTTAGTAACTTTGGATGATTGCTAAATTTGGAATTTGTTTCAATGGTTAATCAAAAATTATTTCTACCTCACCAGTCATAGAAATCGAATTTATCTTTGCTTTGAACTTAGACTATTCCAACTTTTAGAGGGAGATACTTACTCCATCTATATTAACTAACCCTGTAGTTTCATTATATGCAAAATATTCGAGGTAGTCTTAACTCTTAGAATCTGAAATGATTACGAGTAGTTCATAGCTCCTACTCAATTAAAAATAAATGAGTTCTTGTTTAAGTCTCTCAAAATTATTTCTAAGCTGTAAGATCCTCCCACAAATTAATAAAAATAGTAATGAGACTTAATTGATAACAGATTAAAATAATTTATTGTAAGGTAAGTTAAAATTTATTTTTAATTCACATATTTAATTCACAGGAAAAAATATAGTCTTATAAATTTATTTAATGAGCCTCATTTATGAGTTAATTCTTTGAAAATAATAAAAATTATTATATATAATCATATATTATACGTTCAGCCCTAATTAAAATAAAGGGGGGGCCTTTCCTAGTCATCCACTTTTTTCATGAAAATATGAAAAATCACTGTCTGGCCCAAAATTAGCCTAAAACAACAACTTTTTAAAGCTAATTCAATTTCAGAGGGCTTATCATGATCATGTTCTTTACTTTAAAAAATAAAGCTTGATTATTTTAGAATCAGTCAGACAAAATTTTTGTTTTTAAGGCAACTTTATAGAATTAAGACATTTTTAAATAAAAATATATGCTTAAATATATAAGATAATAGTTAACTACGAAAAATATCTATGCTTCGAAAGAAATTTATAAATGAGATTTAATTGCTTTAAACATGCTTAAAGCTATTTAAAAGCTAAGGCTTCGATATTCAATTTTAGAATATTTCAAAAGAAATCTAGAATAAATGAAATTTCATATTTAATCAAGCAATCAAAGAACAATATGTATTTAATGAAATAAATTGATTTAGATATATCTTTTAATCAGATTATTCTATTAGGAGATACTAAAAGTGAAAAGGATTCGAACACTATGATAAGGTGGTTTTGAGTCCTTTGAATTATTTTTTACATTAGACATCTTAAACTTGTGAATGAATTAATTATCCTATTGATATTGCCACTCCTTTAAAATTTAATTTTTTATAAATTAATATTTCTTGAAGGTTCTAAATGTTTTCTAAATTTAAGAATATGAACATGATAAGCCCTTTGAAATTGATAAGGACTAAGAAATTGGTGTTTTTGGCAAATTTGAGGTTAGACAGTGATTTTTCATATTTTCCTGAAAAAAGTGGATGACGAGAAAAGGCCCCCCAAAAAAACATTTTATTTGCTTATATAAGGCCTGGACGAACGAGGACGAAGCACTTGTCATCTGTGTTAAAACTTAGTACTGTAAGCGCTCCTTGTCAGTGGAGTATTGCTAAAGAAAATTGAAAAGAAAGGTAATTTTACTTTATTAAATCCTTCAATTATAGGTAACATTCTCGATAAGCATTCTAATAATGGATGGATTTAAAGCCACTTCTCTAAAGTCCAGTAAAAATACTAAAAAAAGTGGTTACTAACTGTAGAGCCTGGATTCTTAGCCATAAGTGAAAAATCGGGACTGAACTTATAAAATTAATTTGTTTTAGATATTAAAGTTGAAGTAATTGAAAAATAATTGTATAATTAGGTGGTTTTAGGATCAATAATTATGTCAGAATTTTTGAGTTTAATGTAATTGTAACCCTTCTAATTGAACTCTACCGTGATTTAATCTCTTTAATCATCTTTCATATCTGGTAAAGAGAAGATTCTTTATTCAGTTTCATTCATAGAAACTTAAATAGGATCTAAATCCTTCACAAAGTAAGGAGCTGTGTTTGGATTAGATGAATCTCTAATCAAGAGAGTGAACTTATAAAATATTATAAGTTTGGGAGAATTCTTCTACAATAAGAAAAAAAAATATTGTCTTAGTAATATATCGTCAAAGTAAGCATCCACTCTTAAATCCCTGTGTCACTATCATCAGAGCTGAAAATTCTAAATGATAGAAACTACTTATTATAAGTAACTGCACCATTTTATGTTCCACTCGTCTGCTTTGACTCAAGCACTGCATATTCATAGCAATCTGTCTTGCTATTTTAAAATTTTGTTAATCAATTATCTTAAATTGAGAAAGAAATTTTTTAATAAGAAGGAATGGATTAGCGAAAATCATTAAATCAGTCGAGCCTATTATGTAAGTTGTTTATTGTGAAAGGCTTGTCTTCGAGATCTTAAGATATTTTGATCCACATTCTTTTGAATTGAATATAGTCAAAGTGACATTATAAATAAAATTAAATTAAAATCGATGAATGGTTAAAATAATAGATTGAATATATAAGTTCACGATATATGTAGTGACAGATTTACCCCCTAATCTGCAGCTTGTTCAAAACTTATCAAAAATTAATCCGAGTTTCTTCTTTATTTGTCTTCATAACACCTTTCAGTAGAGGGATATGATTCGCGTATTCATCTTCATCATCATATTTTTCTCTTCTTAACTTTTGTGGCTTATTACTTTTAGCATTGTGCTCCCACACCAAATTTGCAAGTATAAAAAGTTCTTAAAATTCTTCGATGATATGAATAGTGCAGTAATTCTTTAAATCAAACATACTTTAACTGCCTCAATTAATTCCATTTTTACTTATAGGATGCGATTGAAATGAATTGCGTAAATGGTATAAACAAAATACAATCTCAAGAATATTTCGCTGAGTCGCTGTATGGAGGCTATAGTAGCAGTAGTAGTAGTAGTGTTGGTACCCTGCACCCAGTCAGCGAAATTTTAATTAAATCAACTAATCACTCAAACATCTGATCGAATTAAAAATTAATCGCCAGCCGCTCCAATGTCTTAAATTTTAATCGACCACTTTTTAATTAAAGGTGGCTGCCACCTCGACTTAGAATAATTAAGATCTCTAATTATCAAATTTTAAATAAAAACAATCATGGAGTCGACTTGAACTTGGATGGAGTTCTTTTCATTTCTATCTAATTGAGGTTTTCGTATTCCAAATATATTTAAGTTTCTACAATCTACCTAATTAACGACAATCGGCTCCTATTAGTAACTAATTTAGTTCTCTTTTATTAAATTCTCAGCTATAGTAATAAAATAATGCCTTTTACACCACTAAACTAAAAATAATGGAAGAATAGAATTAGAAAACTGAAATTAAAAAAGAAAATAAAACCTTTTAGTAAAATAAATAAGAAATTATTTTCAGTTTAAATAGATCTT
The DNA here is from genome assembly GCA_027382625.1 of Tetmemena sp. SeJ-2015. Lineage (NCBI taxonomy): Eukaryota > Ciliophora > Spirotrichea > Sporadotrichida > Oxytrichidae > Tetmemena > Tetmemena sp. SeJ-2015. Next base: position 27,437 of record JAJKFJ010022695.1, on the reverse strand, counting down.
TAATCCAAAATTAATCTTGAAATTATTAGATTTTGTATTTTAAAAAATAACTTCTATTATTTTATCTAAAAAATTTAACTGCTGATACTTAATTTTTAAATAAAATTAATTTTTTTTTAAAAATTTTTTTTCCTTATTTAAATTATCTTTAAAAAATTTAAATTTGCTGATATTAATTTTTTAATAATTCTTGAATTAATTTTTTTTCTCCAAAGAAAGAGAAAATACTTTTTTGCCCTTTTTGGTAGTTAATTTTAAATCAACAATAAGAGAAGTTAATATAAAGTCTAGTAAGTTTTATATTTTAAGAATGAGATAAAAGAAGTTGTTTGAGATTAGCCAGCTTCATCAAATGGCTAACTATCATTATTCCACGTCATTATTTGCTGATCGATGAAGCCCCAGTCTGAGCACTACGAAATATTTTATTTAAGAACAACGTTGATTTAATTTAAAAATAAAAATTGGGGATAATTGGAATATTTATTAAAAAAAATAATCTTTATATCAGCTATATTCTAATTAAAATTTAAATCTATTATTTAGTTCAAATAAAGAATGGAAAATTAATTTTAGAATTCATCATATTAGAAAAGTGATTAAAAAAAAGAAAAATTGATTTCTAAATGTTTGTAAAATTTCAGTTTTAGATTTATAATTTTTGTTTTAAAAAGAGAGAGTTTAGAATTTTATTGAACTTTATTTTTTAGAAATAACCAAGAAATTTCTCAAAGATTTTAACTAAAATGTTTAAGGAGTTTCACTGTTAATATCATACGTAAATTCATTAGAGAAGTAATAATCATCTTTGTACAAACTCAACAAAATATCATATTAAAAAAAAGATTGCAAAATCTTTGTATTTTTGCTACCTCATTTTAAAGAAATTTAATTTTTTAGAATTTAATTTCATAGTCATATGGTAATTTAAATTTACACTTTATCACGAATATAGAATTCCCTAATTTTTAAAATTAAAGAAGATTAAAATAAATTTAATAAACCAAGAAAGCATAAAAATAACTAAAATAAGTAAGAATATTATCTATTTATAAATATGATACTCTAATCGTGTGGATTTTAGCCAAAAATAAGAGAAAATCCATCATCACTAGCTGAATTTTAAATTTAAATTTTTTGTTGGAAATGATTAAATATATTTATCTATCTATGATGCCATTTTTATTTAGGAGCTAAATTATTATTGGTAAATGCTTAAGTTTTGAGAAAATGAGTTTAATTAAATTTTCCATTCCTCGAGATCTATTTGCAATAAATACTTTTAAAATCTTTTAATATATTTGCAGCTCACTCTAACTTGCTATAAATTATAGTTAAAAATTAAATTAAAATCTGTAATTGATTAAAATAATAAATGGGGAGTTGCAAATGCGTGGCAGTTGAAATTACAGATTCACCCCTGATCTGCAACTTGTTCGATAGCTTGTCAAATATTAATATAAGTTCCTTTTTTAATCATTTCCTCAGCACCTCTCATCAGCGAATTAAGATGCGCCACACTAATCAATTTCATAATCGTAGTCCTCAGGAACTTGAGTAAATTATAACTTTGTACTGAACTCTCCCACACAAAAGTTACAAGGATACAAAGATCTTAGAATTTCATGATGATTTGAATGGAATATAAACTTTTCAATTTTGACTCACTTTAAAAGTCGCTATTTTATTCCTTTTTTATTTAATATCTAATTTAATTCTCTTTTTTATTAAATTCATAGCTATATTATAAATTATTTTTAAAGGCACTATTATAGGACCGAGGATTTACAGCTGAATAAATACTCGATAAAAGTAAGAATTTATTATCTCCCACAATAATTATAAATCTTAAAATTAAATATGAAATAATTATATTTTGTTAGAGTTAGCTTTTATTTAAGAGTATTAATATTTAGAATGGCTCTTAATTTATAAGTGTAGGGTTGCTTAATGATCAGAGGAAGTTAACCATTCTTTTTTATTCATATCTTCATACTGAATTTATTAAAAATTATATAATATAAATCACTCGCTTACAATTTTTAAATTACAATTTTTGCTAAAGATGATTATATCTAAGTGACTTTAAATAAATCTAAAGAGCTATAAGGTAAAAACAAGCTTAAAACTTGGTACTTTGAGGGAGAGGTCTTCAAATTTTTAAGTCAAAAATTAATATAATTCAAGGTTTAGATACTCTAATAATTTTTAAATTAAAAAAATGCCCATTCTAAAATTTTAAAATATAATTTTACTGTATTATTCATATTAGAAGTTATTCTTTGATGGTAGCTTGATGAGCAATATTAAGATAATAGAGATTATTTTACAAAATTTCTTATTTTACAAATTTAACTGTAGGAATTTTGATTTGCGAAATGCAGAGACTATCTTTATAAATTTTGCATAAATATCGAAGACACTTTCATCGAAGACACTTTCATATAATTTGCTTTCAGTAATTTTAGGTTATAGTACCTTGCTCTAATATAGTATTATACGTTCAGCACCGAATTTTCAAAAACTTTTCAGTTTCCTTCTGTAAAGCCTGGAAGAACGAGGACGAAGCTGCTGCCATCTGTGTTAAAACTTGGTACTGTAAGCGCTCCATGTCGGCCGAGTATTGCTTCCAAAATGTCCAAAAAAAGGTAATTTTACTTTATTAAATCCCACAATTGTAGGGAAATTAATGGATTTGAACATGCCTATAATGGATGGATTTGAAGCTACTTCTCTAAAGTTCAGTAAAAAGACTAAAAACAATGGCTACTTACTGGACAAGCTGGCTTCCTAGCCAGTAGTGAAAATTGGGGCTGAACGGATAAAACTTGAGCAATTATTAGTTTTCTTTTTCTTCTCAATATTGATCATCCATAATTAACACTCTTCTTTTTCCATCTGCATAACTTCTTACATTGAAGTGATAGCAAAGAGCAGTGCCATTTTAGAGCAGCTCAATTCAGCAATTTGAAGTTTATCGTTCTTGGTATCTTTATCCTTCTCTATTTACCAACCTTTCGTACTCATTACTTTATTTTTTGGTTAATCTCATCCTCTTATTCCACGCTATGCTCTAATCTGTTATCTTTAACCATTTTTAAGTCCTCCTTCACTAGAGTAGCTTTGCCTTCTCTTGACTAAGAAGCATTAATAAACAACTGACCTTTTATAGAAAATCAATCTTACTTACTTAGATGACTGAGTTTTAATCGATTTCTGGTATGCCTTGCATATTTTCTTTTTGAGTGCCAAGGAATTTAGTGTTGTTAGTTCTCACAAATTCTTGCTCTCCTGCGTGATCCTTCACTCTTAAGATATTTAATGCCAGATCTCCTCGTTCTTAAATTCACCAAATACCTGATGTGAAGGAGGACTCGCTCATCATTGTTGTGTTTCAAGTCCCTTTTTGCCTTCTCTTAATCAACCTTCAGTTGAGAGTCTTATCAATGATCCAAGAGGGAGTTAGTAATGTGCATTGGGATTCCTTCATATTATTATCTAATTTATAATATATGGAAATTATTATTATTTGATAATTAACTTTATCCCATGCTCATTAAGATATTATGAATATGAACTTTTGAGGATATAAAAGAATAATCAGATTCCAATCTCAAACAATAGAGATGAGACAAGATTATACAGCTCATAATCACTATTAAATATGTCTTGCAGAAGACGATTAAGTTGGAGTGAATTAGCGAGATATTTAATTTATATTTTGATTTGCTTATCTAGTACTAATCTATAACTCTACCGGCCCCCTCTTAAATATGGGGACTCAAATCCATCGAGGAGCCGCTCTCCCTCCTTCACTGGTACTCTCTAGCCGTAGGCATCACTGACCAGGAGGGTCACTACCTTTAGCTACAAGAGGACTCGGGCGTTGCCACTCACTGCACAGGGCAATAGGAATCCCTGCAAACCTTTCCTTACTGAGGGCGTGAGCTCAATAAGATATTAATTTCGAACAGCCACTTTAATACACTGCTTCCAATAGGCTTTCCATCTAAATTTTCTAATAACTTGCAGTTAAAATTGTATTAAATAAGAAATTTTGTAAAATCATCTCTATTATCCCAATATTAAAGATGAAATTTCTGAATTCGAGTAGATATAAAATAAGGTGCAAAATACACGATAAAGACACGTTTCTCATGCCAAACAGATGCTGCTTAGAATGCTTCAGCCACGTTGACTTTCTCAAGTTTATCCAAGGATTTAGCTTTGCTCGTCATTTTCCTCCCTCTTCTTCTTATCTTATCAAATGCATCTTTCCGAGATAGAAGTGTAGAACCTTTCACTAATGATGCTCCCAATCTCTTGAATACTCTGCTCTCTTTTTCCTTGTGTTTTGCTCTAGAATGCGTGAAGTAGTCTTCATTTTCCATCAAATATCGCACTTTGCTTAGAGTCTTGTTGATGCGCTCACTCCATTAATAATTGCTATAATTGAAATGAATAGTGAAAACTTAATTTACTTATCACTTTAGTCTTATTAATTAATTAAGAAATATTAAAAGTTAATCTCTTTTAATGCAAACTTTCTTAATGTTCTTAAATCAACATTTCTCTAATAGAAATTACACTTAATACGTTCTTAATTATTCTCAATGTATTCTTAATTCCAGTTTGCTATTTCTTAATTAATTAATAAGAAAAAAGTGATAAGTAAATTAAGTTTTCACTATTCAATTCAATTATAGCAATTATTAATGGAGTGAGCGCATCAACAAGACTCTAAGCAAAGTGCGATATTTGATGGAAAATGAAGACTACTTCACGCATTCTAGAGCAAAACACAAGGAAAAAGAGAGCAGAGTATTCAAGAGATTGGGAGCATCATTAGTGAAAGGTTCTACACTTCTATCTCGGAAAGATGCATTTGATAAGATAAGAAGAAGAGGGAGGAAAATGACGAGCAAAGCTAAATCCTTGGATAAACTTGAGAAAGTCAACGTGGCTGAAGCATTCTAAGCAGCATCTGTTTGGCATGAGAAACGTGTCTTTATCGTGTATTTTGCACCTTATTTTATATCTACTCGAATTCAGAAATTTCATCTTTATATCATATTTATAATATGGGAATGTTTGTTTTAAACTCATCCTTTTTTACTATATTAACTCTAGGCCTTCAGTAATTAACAATAAAAAAAAGATAGAAAATTATAAAGAATAGATTATCACCCTCTTATATACCATGTAAATAAGGATTTTGCCATATTTTTAATATTTAATTCACATTCTTTCTTTTATTAAACTCAGCTATAATTAAATAATTCAAATCTTAGAAAACCAGTGCATATTAAGTATACATATCAGATTTAATAAAAATAAATCTTACTTCAAAATATTGCAAATATTGAAATCAATTTTTTAATTTTTCTCGCATTCAAGATTCCTTAATTTAATAATATTTAATTTTTGATGATTAGAATTATTACTATATAAGCTTGTGAATTTGCATCTTTACAGTTGTTTCTTGTCTTTTAAATTATAATTGTCTATACTTGGGATAAATCCTTTAATAGAGGAAAAACCAAAGTATACTTTAAAAAAGAGAAGTTATTGTTTGCATCAAATAAACAACAAACTTCTATATTTTTAGCATATAATTATTTTTTTTAAAAAAAAAAAGATCTTAGAAAGGCTAATAATTTAAAATATTTGTTCAAATATCTAAACTTGTTTTAATTAAGTTATTATGACTATCGTATATTTCGCTAAATTAATTTAAATATAAATTTAATGCTCAGATTAAAAGATAGCAAATGCATTATAAACCCCCCATATTATAAAAATTAAATTTAAATAATTGTCGTAATTCATTTATTTTATTAAAGTTAAATTTAAATAAAAATCGAAGTGTCTCTAGCATAGATGAGATATCTATGAGCGAAATGCAGCTTGATTCACAGTGAGATGTGAGAGCATTCTTGTTTATCAATTTAGCAATGATGAATGATTCATAGATGCTCCTAATCTCACATAGGGAAAGTTCTTGAATAACATGCCAATTATGGATGGTTTCTAAGCTGCTTCTCGAAAGTTCAGTAAAAATACTAAAAACAGTGGATACTTATTGTTATAGCTAGCTTCATTGCCAATAGTGGGAGATTGGGTCTGAACGAATAATATAAAGATAGATGTGAGTTTTTTTTAATTGTTGCGGAGTCCTATCTTATAGTTCACATCATAAAATAAATACAGTTTAGATAAAATCAGATTCTTATGTAAATAATATATCGAGCATTAAATTTGTTAAAAGTTTGAGACCGATAATAAAAATGTCAAATTTATTAAATATTTAAGGCCCTAACTTTTTTAAGACATTAATTATCCCATATCTATAAGAAAATATTGTTTAAAATGTAATATGAACTCAGAATATATCTGAAGCCACTTATTAATTTTAATTTCTTATCATAATATGGCTTTTATATTCTCCTGGTCAATAAAGTATGAATCTAGAAGTTCATTAATTTATATTTTAAAATATAAAGGAAGCTATTAATCGTAAAAAAAGTTTTCATAAATTTGCAACTAAAATCTATATCCAAAAGAATTTACTGAGAAAATCCAGATCTAAAAGTTATAATCAATGTAAAATTATACTATTTTATTTATCAAATTAATTATGTCTGTATCAGCAATTATAAACTAAAGTTAATTCTCTAAAGTTCGAAAGCAACTTAAAAATAAACTAAATATACTATAATTTTTATTTATATATATTTGAAAGCGTAGATGAATTGGAAGCTCCTCAAAAATATAATAGCCTTCAAAAGAAATAAAATTAATTATTAAATCTTACATAATTTAAATAAAAAATGAAGTAAAAATTATTTTAATAGAGTATTTTCTATAGATTTTTTATTTATGTATTTTTTATTTTTAGTAGAGAATAAATTTCAATTAAAACTATAAACATGGATTTATATATTAAGATAAAAAAGTAAAACAGAGAATTTAAAAAGAAATATAGATAAAATTATTTAAATTAAAAATTAGCGGTCATATCTATAAAATTTATATTTTAATTTAAAATTCTCAATTAAATTTCCTTTTTAAAAAGATTTTAAATTTTTCTTTAATTAATAAATGACTTCTATTTGAAACTATTTACTTATTAATGAATTTTAAAATTTCTGAGTAAAAGAAAAAAGAATTATTTTTACCTTCTATGAGTGACTTCAATAATAAATCCATATGGTTAAAAATAAATTTAAAACTAGAGAATATAATGACTTCATCAATATAAAATAAATTGTAAAACTTCTTAAAAAATTTAAATTTTAAAAGAGATTTTTTTGGAATAGTCAATACTATTGAAAAGAGATATTTGATACCCGTTCTCATTCAATTATTTTTATGAATATAGCGATCCTCTTTGAAGTAATATCATTCAAAATATTTTTAAATCATAGTCAATCGCAAGATGCTTTTCTAAAACGAAAGTTTTAACTATAAATACTTTTAAAATTTTAATTAAAAAAGTTTTTCTACAAATAGTTTTTATCTAATTTTAAAACAAGAATAATAAGGAGGGCATATTATCTTAGATAATAAGAATGTGTATTATCCGAATACTTATTTTAAAATAGTATCTTCTGTTGTTTTAATGATTTTTCCTCTGAATTATTTTTAATATATTAAATTGAGCAACAAAAGATTGAGATTTCTTCATTAATTCTATACTTTCAAAAAAAAAATTTATAAACGAGTCAAACTCATAGTTTTAAAATAATATACAAACTCGTCAAACCATTTTTAAAGCTTTTAAGGATAAAGAGACCATATATCATTTGCGGAAATAGTCATTTATTATTGAAGTAATTTATTTTATTTAAATTTTAAAGCATTTAGTATTTTTTATAATTGAAATTTAATATAAATAAAATTTAACTTAGTACGATAACTATTCTTCTAGTAAATTAATAACATGCATAATACTTCCACTTTCGAGACACATTGAGTAAAACATCCAAGAAGTTTCCTCTTAAATGAAGAAACTTTATCAGCTTTAAGATGCTGGAATTGGAGTATTTACTTAATAAATTTTCATGAAATTACCTCTTTAAACATCAATATAAACTTTTTATTATTTTTAAAAAAAAGTGAAAAAAAACCCTTTAAATTTACATTTTAAAATAGAAATAAGAAATATGTATTTTTATGGATTTATTTTATTATGGATTTAAATTTGTGAACTTTAAAATTAATAAGAATTAATTGCCAAAATTATGTAAAAAATTTATTTTGTTTTTAAAATCAAACTATTTATTATTATAGGTTGAATATGATTAGTTGATAGTGGAATTTATTCTTTAGAAATACTTGATGATTGAGGCCTTGCTCTGAGATTCTTAATATATTTCGTTTTAAATAAAGAGATAATTAAAATAAAATGTCAACTTCAACGACTACATCTTTAACAACTACAACTACGACATCTACGACAACATTTTCTTGCTAAAAAACTTGAAGGTAGCAGCCGAGTAAGCAGGCATTCAGGAAAAGTAAGGCATCCCTTTCGCTCAACAGAGACTCTTCTTCCCTGAAAAAAAGCTCAAAGACCTTCGTATGCTTGAATTTGTTACTTTTGAACAACATCCAGAACAAGATCTACAACAATAGCAAGCAGAGCTCTCACCCATTAAAACATCCAGAAGTAGTCTACCTTCACTTTCAGCAGCATACACTTAAACTAAAAGCTGCACTAAGGTGGCATTCATAATGATTCCGATAGTGATCTTATTAGAGCTGGCTCCCTCATTAAATATAAACATAAAATGCTTTTAAACTATTTATAATTTAATATATACCACTTTTCCCTAGTTCTCTATCTTGATAAAGTTTCATTTCCCCTCTATCATGTTTTATTTTAATCCCATAATTTATTTAACCAGGGAGTAAATAAATTATGCAGTTTATTTTTTCCTGAATAGACTGTTATATTTCCCATTGTACTTTGAATCTAATATGAATATCTTTTATCAATAATTTTTGTGCATCAATATAAGCAATATCGTACCCATTTAGTAAAGGATGCTAAAGAATCAATACTATTTGATCAGTATTCAAAAATCCTATTGCTCAATATTTATTTATCAAATGGAGTTTTCATGAGAGAATGTAGTTAGCCATAATTTAAATAATTAGAGACCCTCTTCTCTGAATAGCTCGACAAAGTTTACACTGGGAAAGTTTGAATTCTATGGAATTTTTTCACCAGCTGCTGCAAAGAATCCATAGAAAGGACTGCTATTAAATGGATTTATTGAGAATGCAGTGTAGTAACTATCAATAAATAAACATATATAATAAATCAACTCTGTAACTTCCCATTTCGTTGAAAAATAGCATTCTCGACAATTAGCTACCAAAGCATACTTCTTACATTTTGTAGCTTTGAAAATATATATTTAATTTAAGATAGAATAAAAGTTCCCTTTAAAATAGTAAGAGTTTTAATTAAAATCGGTGATTGATTATAATAATAAATGGAGAGCTGCAAATTCGTGTCACTTGAAATAGCAGATTCACCCCTGATCTGCAGCTTGTTCGATACCTTATCAATTTATAATGAAAGTTTCTTTTTTAATCATCGCTCCAGCCCCTCTCAGCAGTGAGATATAACTCTCGCACTCATCATATTCTTCTATTTCATTTAATTAAAAAAACTTGAGTCGCTTATAACTTTTTTTCTGAGCGCACCCATACAAAATTTACAAGGATAGAAAGTTCTTAAAATTTAATGCTTAATCTAATAGTGTAATAATTATTAAAATTAGAGATATTCCAACAGTCAAGATTTTATTCCATTTTAATTTAATATCTAATTTAATTCTCTTTTTTACTATATTCCCTTCTATAATATTTGAAGTGAATAATTCTATTTTATTTTTAAATTAATATATATACATATTATCGACCTTATTTTTATTAATATTAATGATACATTTAAAAAAAAGAATTTTTTTAGAAGACTAAGTTTAATTTTTTTTTAAATAAATAATTTTTAAAATTTTTTATAAAAATTAAAAAATGGGGGTTTTAAAGGATAAATTAGCAAACTTTTTTTAATGATAATTAATTCCCCTCTTTCTAGAGGATCAAAGAAAAAATAATTAAAATAGAAAGCTTTGAAAAAATCGATCTATGTAGGGTTTATTAATATAATCCTCACAGAATAATTTACTAATTACCTAAATATACTAATCAAAATTCATTTTTTTTTAAAAAACAAATAATTAAAAAAAAAATTGTAAAAACCTCTTACGTTTTAAGGTTTCCTTCAGTCATGTTTGTAAAGAATGTAACGAGAGTTTTGGTTACAGTTCAACTCTTTTACTAGAACTTATATTACATAACAAATCTTATTTCAAAAAATATCCTTTCTAAAGTAAACTATACTTTACAATTTGATTGTGGGGAGACTTTATTTTCTGTTTTCAATTATCTCTCTAAGAAATTTAAAATTCTAAATTAATTAAACAAAGTTTGAAAGAAGAGCCAGAATATACTGAAGTATATAATTATTTTAAAGTTCCTCATTAATATTAATTTATTACAAGAAATTAATCAACCACATATTTTGTATTTTATTTAAAAACTTTAAAATTGAGTGTGTTTAGTTTAATTAACAACCTATTAATTTAAGCTGAGGGATTTATTATTTTAATATTAAATTTTGATATTTAATTATTCTTTTTGTGTCACTAAGAAATATAGAATAATTTTTTTGAATAATAATTTTTATATTTTGATAGAAATGGCATTGGAAATATAAATTATATCAAAAGTTATATTATCTCAAGAACTCTAAAAGTTAGAGTTTATTTATGATGATCATGGAAAACTAATTCCTTAATTTTCTAAAATTTAATTATCGCCTAAAAGCATTTTGTAATGATTGATCTGTTACTACTAAAGTGAAATATTCACTTGCCACAGATTGATAGACATTTCCAGTAACTTTGATATTGTAATTATTTATTGTAAAATCCTCATTAGTAAGAAGTTTGATCTGAGTTTAATCTGAATTCCAGTTTAATTCTGGTATTTGTAATATAGAAGTCCATGTACTAATGAATACCATCGCTGAGTAAGTGATTGCAGGGCACATAGAAGCCAATGTTTAAGTCCAATCGAGTTTTTGAAGAACTACCTCTTTATATGAATTCACGTCATACTCCACATTATCTAGGGACTTCGCTGTGATGCGTGTATTGGAGCAAGAATTTTAAATGCTTAGTTTTATTTCAAAAGAGACACTCACACCTCCTGAGTTTGTCACAGTAGTTTGCAAACTGTAGTCATTTGCCAAGGTGATAAAATAATAATTATTTAATATAATATTGGTGTTTTTTAATAATGAGAAATCAAAATATGGGGTTTTTAAAATTTTTATTTTGGAAAGAACTATAATTTTAAAAAGAATAGAAATTTAATTTTAAATTTTTTAATTTTATTAAAAAATATTTAATTAAATTAACGAAAATTAAAGTGAACACAACCGAAGGTGCTAGCTACATAATTTATATCAAATGTCTAATCAACTTAAGGATCGCTGATTAATTTAAATAAATCAAGATTGTGTAAGTTAGAACTTTAGGACCAGGGTTTGAAAGCACATCATATTGGCACTGGGTATTGACTTGGATAAAATATTAAAATACAGATTTATATATTTATGATAGTTAAAGTGACTGAAGCAGATTTGAAGGCTGCAACAACGCATAATATCCTAATGTAATAAGTTAAAACCTGTGAGACTTTGGTGGGAGAGATAGTAAGTTATTTGTTGTAATTTTGAAATGTAAATACATCAGTTCTCACATTGGTGGATCCATCAATAGCGTTCTAGTAATAATACACAAGAGGACATAAAGTTAAAATTAAAATTCTATTTGCAAGTTGCATCTCTATCAGAAGTAAACTGAGCTAAGTCGATGATGAGTTGCAAATAACTATAGGATTGCTAATTTATATTCATTGAGGGTTGTGCTTAAATTTCTCCTTTGGCCACTATTGTGTAGCTTTGAGTATTGAATTTCAGCATTCGTAAACTGATAAAGTAATTGGTCCACAATAAGAAGGAGCTATACCCCACGCTGAATTATCCAGAATAATCTCTGGGTCACTTACTGTGTAGGACTATGTTGTAAAAGTGGGATTAACAAAAGCTTTTCTTAAATCAATTGCATATTTTAGTCAAAGTATAAGGATCATAGCTTGTTAAATAAGTCGAAACAGTCGCCTTAATTTGTAACTAGTAAGTTCCAACGAGATATAAAATAATTATCTATAACGTACGTATAACCAATCCCACTCATGATAAATGTATTCGATACTGTATCAATTTTACCCAGCTTACTCAATTAAGATACTCCTGAAGATTAATCTACGAGGTCGTAAGTTATAGCTATCAGGCAATATTGATTTGACTTTTGCCAGCCAGACATGCTGAGCACTAATTAATTTGACTCAAAATCTATAAGTTTTGGCTTTGGTGATAAACTAATTTAGCTAAGAAAAGTACTTAAATCTTATCAAATTTGTTTATCTTGGGTGTAAACTGCCATACTTCATCTTCTTAGTAAAGATCTTTAAATTGAATTGAAGACTGAGGTATCAACTGTGGCGCTATCCTAATCTTTGACTGTAAACACCGAAGGCATTTAGCAATAATCTTAGAAAATGCTTGTATATGGGCCTTAGAGAGAAAAAGTCACAGCTGGATTTCCCGCTTCATAAATTAATTTCTCTTGTGATTCTGTCCCACTTGCAGTCAAATTTAACATTTACTTTAAGCGTGGTATATCCGCTGTAGAAATTGTAGTACAGAAAAATATATTTAAAAAAGAGAATAGACCCCTTGAGTTTAATGTAATAAGGCGACTAGAACTGTAAGTTATAGTCACTTGAATCAAATCGAACGTAATAAGTTCTCTTAATAGAAAAGAATCGTGAAGTTAAATTATATTAATAAGTTAGAATGTTTCCATCTTTGTCCCAAAAAGATATTATGTCCAACGCATTGAAATTGCAACAAAAAAATAAAGCTCCTGCTTGGGTTATTGTTTGTGAATCCTGGAGTCATAAATTGAGATTTAAGGTAGTAGTCTATTTCAGGAGTTATATCTGGATCCTGATAAGGTATACATACTGCACACGGATCAACCAAGTAGTAGCTAAAATCAATGCACGCCTAATTTAATAGATAATCATAAGAAGTTAAATTTTTGCTTGCAATTTTTCCGCAAAGTAAGGCCTCTACTAGGAATTTGGATTACTTGGCATCATAAACATAGTCACTATAGACTTAAAGAGACGCAATGGGTTTTAATGGTTCAGTGTAATCAATTTTTATTGTTAGAGCAGTTGCTTAGGCGGTTGGGTCACTTTTAATAATAAAAATTGCAAAATTTTCAAGAATGATTGGTAAGTTTAAATTTATCAGGCATATTCAATGTGAATGGTTCCCAGTTTTGTGAGTAAGCTGGATCATCTATATAATAGGTGAACTGATAACTTTAATAGAATCTCAGCAAAGGAATTTAAATAATAATTGCTAGCACATAACTTAAGAGTTAAGCTTCCAGCATCTGTGGGTTCAGTTGAAAGTATTGAGATCACCTAACTTGCATCATCGAAAGTTAATCAATTCAAATACTTTAAGAATGATAAATTAAAAGTTATAAATGAAGAAGTATATAAATCAGTGCCTCTCTTTAGAGAGTAAGTTAATTCTGGGCAATCGCCTTAGAAATTCCGATCAGCTGAGAATCCTGATATCAATTCTTTTATTGATCTATAATTTTTTTAATTTTTTTAATCTCAAATATGTAAATTCAATTTTGATTAAGTAAAATAATAAGATCAATTGATATTTAAAAGACAAAATAGATATCAAAATTACCTGATCAGTATTACTTTCTTAGATGTAGTACATTTTTATAACTTCTTGTCATTTAAAATTTATCTAAAGCAATTCATTCTATTAATTTAAATTTCTTTTAAATAAATTTTATTAATTTGCTTTCTAATATTTAATATGAATTATTTATTCCCCATTATGAAAGAAAATTTACTATATAAAATTATTTTGTTTTTATTTCTAAATAAATTGCTAATTGATAGTTGATATTAAAAGTATGAAAATTTGAGTAACTGCTGTATTGATGAGTTGCTGATTGACAGAGACCACATAGGATAGCTATGAAAATGAGTTTGATAAGGTCATTGTGGAGCAAGGATGATAAACTGTCATTATATTAATTTAATGTCAGTTGAAATGAAGTCTCTTGCTTCTAATTTAAGGGTTTAATAAAATTTTGAAGTAGCTTTTCACGTATGATAGAGAGGTCGTGTAAATTCTAATCCTGTCCGGGTTTTAAAGTAAAGTTACAAATGGAATCGCTTTCGAACTTTATTCGTAAACCCACTTAAATTTACAGTTAAAAGGTTTTCCGGAGTAGCAAAGGTTAAAATAAATTTATTAAGTTTGTTAGAGTCAAAGTCTAAAATAATTTTTCACTCATCTTAATTTAAAATAAAAATGATTATTTATATGAAATAGAAAGACTTAAAAATTATTTATAATAAAGAATTTAGATAAGCTGAGCACTAAATCTCCTTGTTTAATATCATAGTTTATTGAATTAAAAGGACTATCTGTAGTAAGGGAACAAGACACGCAAGGATTTGTAATTTCAATGATTAATGTATGAGTCACACTCAAAAAAAGTATTAAAATAAAAAAATTGCACTTAGAAAGAGATTATTCTTTCCTGTTACTGAAAATCTATAAACTATGGATTTTTAAATTACATACTTCCATCTTTACCGTTGAACTTGAAGAGCTATAAAGTATTCTCCGATTCATAAGTCCCACTTTGTACCGAGAGTGGTGGGGTGATTCTGTTTTACTTCATTTTTAAATTAAACGAGTTTTTTCTCTTAATTATTGAAATTATTTGATCCTGGAGGCATGAAATCAGTGGTTGGTGATTTAAGGTAGAAAATTTATTATGTTTTTAGGCTTTAAGATTTAAAGAATTCTTTAATTGGTAAGATATGGGCCCGCACTCAGGCATTTTTAAATTAAATGGAGGAATGAACTGTTCTATAATAGTTTGACTGGTTATAAACTGTGCCTATTCACAGTCTTGAGCACTAAGTCTTAAATTAAACTAGTCGCAACTCTCAGCTAATTAAATTGTATTGGTACATGTATATGGTATTTCTAGATGTAGTAGTAAGTGTCTTCAATTTTTGAAGTGACAGTTATTGTCTCTAAGTAGCATTTATTCTTCACAGTAAGCGTAATAAAATTGTAATTGCGGATGTAGTGTTGTATTAGCTATTCTTCGCTTAAGCAAATATTGCGAGACTGTAAACAGCTGCATAGTCGTTGCTGCTAGTCTAGATAGTTATTGTGCGAGTTGAATCGTCAAACTAAACAAAGTCATTCGTATCTGGAGATTAAGTCGTTCTTATCAGTGTATAAACCACTTCGCAATCTGGATTTCAAATTTAAAAAATAGGTTAATTATTATTTTAATGAACAGATATTTAAGCTTTATTTTTCAGCTTTGGATATAATATTTTTAAATGTGAATAGAAATTAAAAAGAAGTTCAGTTATAAGATTTGAAAGAGAAATTTCCTTTGAAAAATTGTGGAATGTATTTATAATAGAGTGTTTGAAATTTTTGATTCCCTATTTTTATTTTTTATTTAGTAGCTATAAATGACAATCAAACTTAACTTTTATACTCTAATATAATAATTAAACCTGTATTTTTTTCCCCTTTCATTTAATTTACTTAAAATGGTTTAGAAACTCAATTGCTCAAGCATAATAAATTCATAAATATATGAACTTAATTAATTCCTTAATTCGTTTTAAGTTCATATAAAAAATAAAATTTTTACTTTATTGATTTAATAGGAGTATAAAATGTTTGAGCTTTAATTAAAAATTTTATTTTCAAAATCTTCTATAATTTGAAAATCTTTGTTCTATTTTGTTCGGAAAGATGTAATTGATGGCTAATTTTATCATATTCTGGGTTTTCCTATGGTAAGTCCCCCTACAAAACCCTTAATTCAGTAATAATAAGTTTTACCTGTGCTTTATTGCTTGTTAAATATTATCTTCATTAGTGTGTTAACCAGAGGTACCACTGCCTAAGACCCTTGCCTGAACTACTACTACCCTATATACTATCAGCCCACATCCCAATATTTTTGTAATATTCTCTTTCCTTGGTAACATTTGACTTGGACTCAAATAATCAAATCCTCTTTGGCGGAAATTTAGCTGATTCTACCCTTGGCTCAACGTCAATTCTGTTTATTACAGAAGTTATATTTAATTGCACTTGGACTTAAATTATATGGAATGGGTGCAGTGTCCTACATAAAAGCTTTTGTATCCACAACTTATCAAACAGCTTCACTTATAGCAATCAAATACTAAACATAATTACTATGACTTTTCGAATAAGGTACAAATTTATAGTTTAAGTCGACTTAATATTAATTTAAACTCAAGAGCTATAATTGTTTTCACAATAGGATCTTAAAATTTGCAAGGAATTCTCTTATTCAATCCATCTACTGCAACAACAGAAGCTAAAATAAAAAAATAGCTTTCATTTTCATGGACCTTTAAAACAAATTTTTTAAAAATTTTTTTAAATTTTGCCTTTTGGATTTTAAGATTAAATCTTCCTTAATAGTGACTAAAACTATTTTCTGATTGCGTCTTCTTATTAAAGCAAACTGGCAATGATTTCATTTTCCTTTTAACAACCTTACTCTGACTTGAATATTTTCAATACTAATCAGCCAGTGGCAGTGCTGCTCAATATTTTCAAAGCGCTCAACTTAGCTGTGTAGATACACAAAAATCTACCTCCTAGGCTATTAATGTGATTCCTTTCAAAGAATTATATTTTTAAAAAGCAGTGGAGTTGTTGTTATAGTGGATGTTACTTCTTATTTGAATTTCCTATAAGTTTATACAAAGAATTCTTATAGCTGTTCAAGTCCTTTCTTCAATTATTATTTAACTAGATGAGAGTAGTGGGATCCTCGTCCTCCTCAAAAGATGAATTATTTTTATGCTATACATCTATACAGCACGATTAAAAACCAACTCAAACTTATAAAAGTTTGCTTTTTAAAAAATTTATAAAATTATTTAATATAATTTTGATTTTAACCCTAACTTATAAATAAAAAAGAATAGTAAGCCATTAATATTCTCTCTTTAAAATATGTTTTAGTGATTTGTCATATTATACCAGAATTTTGGATTTTAAACCAATCAATGAATACCAAAGTTACCTTATGGTAGAGAGATCAAGTACACTACATGTGGTAACTTGGGATTTATTACTCTTATATTTAAGCTCCTTACCGGCTACTGGCACTAATAGGCAGTTCAACTATATTCGCTATAGCGGTTCAAATGTCTTAACTTATTCTAGAATCTAAGACGGTGCGAATTCAATATTTGTAAGTGTTGGGCAGGTAGTTTCAGCTGGTCGAGCTTACGCTCCGCATACGTTCTCACCATCTGCTGATTTTATTTACCAGAATGAGTATTTTTCCTCAGGATTCCCCATAGATCCCACCGTTACTGATATTAGAACAGACCTTATATCATAAGTTTATTTTTAATAGGGGGAAAAAATTTTAGAGCTAAAAATTTAATTTTCCTACTGGCTTTTAGGGTTATTTGATTTTACAATAACTGATGTAGACCTAACTGGCTTTCAAACTTAATTAATCTGTTTAAAACTTTTGAGATAAATACAGACTCAATATATTATAACTGAGCTTAAAATAAATAAAAGAGTTAGAATACTAATAAATATAGATCAGTTGCAGTTAACCGCTAAGTTTTTTAGCTTAATTTGTAACTATAGCATTGAATTATCTGTGACTTTGATTCCTCGCAGCTTCTTTCTTATTAAATATTTTAAAAAAGGTATTTGAGGAGAGTTTTTTTTATAATTATTGGTTGAGAAACTCTTTATACAGAGACCTTCCATCTTAATGGGAGTAGAAAAATTTGAAAATTTGTTAAGCTAAATGGCAAGAGCCATATTTAGGTATTTATTTCGGATATGAAATTGTAGATTTATAACTGTATGTTTTTTATCTTATATAAGTTCCTATTTTGATTTACATTTTAATCTTACTACGTTGTAAAATAAGGACTTAAGAAAATAGAGATATCATGTCTGACTAATTGCACTCCATAGACAGCAATTACTATGGAAGTTTCATTCTCATCCAACTCTTCCCTACTCGACTTAAGTTGGTCTACTGCTATTTCCTTCAGCAAATCTAACCTTTACAATTCTAGTATTGGCTAATAGCGATGACTATGTTAATTATTTAAAGTATGAAATGTTGGAGAGTACGGTCTCATTATCAAAGCATTCTAGAATAGTTACCTAATAGCCTAATCTAGTTATAGTGTTGCCATTAAGTACCAATGCTACCAAGCCAAAGTAACTGCTCCTGCTAGTTTTCAGTCAACAATCATCTACCAAATTGGCTAGGATGATATCCTACCCTATACATTTATTTATAAATTCGATGCTTTCATTCCAACTAATCCAGATTGCGATTTGCATTAAGAATCTAAAAATGTTCTCAAAAATAGAAGATTTACAAATTCATAGATCTTCGACCTATAGATTAGATTAATCTAATTTCATATTTGATGAAGAGTCCAATTCTAGAGGACCCTTTTCGTTTATCCAATAAGCAAATTCATCTAATTTTGTTTAATCTTAGTTATGATTATCAATAATATGCCCAAAAACATCATCGATTCTATCAGGATCATTCAAATCTTCATTTTATTAAGTGTCTTCTTCATTTAACAGAGAAAGAAAATACATTTCAAAATAATTTGGCTTCTTCTAAGAGATCAGATTTCTGATCATATTCTTCATCGGATTTACTTTAATAATCTATACTTTCAATAGCCTCATCATTTCTGTCAAATGTCTCTCTTTGCTCCAATTAATTTAAGGTTTTACTTTTATTGAAACCCATTTACTCAGGCCTCAATCTTGTTAAATGATATGCTTAAACTTCATTTATAGCATCTTCTTCAAAGTCTTCCAAAGCCATTTGGTCAATCAGTTTTAGAGACTTTTTCAGGTTTTGCATTAATAAATTATTATACAAATGCATTTTGTTGGTCTTCATTGTTCTAAAAGTAGGAGAGCCTCCAGGGTTTGAAAACTTTTTAGGTGAAATATTTTACTTGAGACTAGTCATTGTATGATTCATGATTCGAGAATTTCTGCTCGAGTCTAAATCCTATTCACTAATCTCAGGGTGGTTATCCTAGTTATCTTGTTCTGGAATGGGATCAATATCAGGCACGCTCATATCATTGTAGAAAGTGGCAGATAGAGACTTTTCTATAGTGACTAATGAGTCCTACTACAGAGCCATCTAGAAACCCTTGTTCTAATACGACCACACTTTAAAAATAGAGATTTGGGGCTTTTAGGCTATTGGGGGATATTTGGGGCCTCCAAATTGTAATAAGTCTCCATATCTTAAGGATTATAGTCAGCGAATAGACTCTTTAGTTGCTGTGTCCCTGATGTGCTATCAAGTCCATACTTCTTCTATTTCTTTAACATAGCTCTCTTTGTGAAAAAGTTTCTGATCTTTTGAGTGAGACTAAAAAGACAGGTGAAGAAAAGGTTCAACCAATTTAGGAGAATGTTTACGCCAGTCAAGCCTACTATATACCAACCGAGTTTATATCGGAGTTAAATATCCTCGATTACATCGAATTAAAAAGGTATAAGCATATAGGAAACACCAAGGATTGAGAACTCATTATAAATAAGTATATTACTCATTAAAGGCCTCCAGGAATAGAAATTTGAAAGGTGTCTAAGGCTTAAACTGAAAATATGAAAGCAAGCATTAATGAAACTTTGTATGATCTATGTCATCATTTAAAATACGGTGAGTCGCCATGAATACGATAGTCAGTGTGAAAATAAAAATGAAGATAGTTCTTCTAAGCAGAAAAAGAGTGGTGAATTAAAGCTTCATCCTGGAAGTAGTTTTTAAGTTTAGATACAGGGTTCCAAACTTTTGAGTGTACCTTTCATCATTTAGATTTGGAAATTTTTATAGCAAAAATAGCGATACTATCCCCGGTATTGCTATTATGATTGTTGCAAATAGAATATTCGGAATAGATTTTCCAATGCTTCCTTAATCTAGTGAAGAATTCAAGCTGATGAAAATTGCCAAGGAATAAGTGAGATACCCCTTAAGAAGAGACCGCAAAAATGTGTTGTAAAAGATAGATCTCTTTATTTTTTTCAAAATTTCTTAGACTCTAAAACTTGAGAAGAAGATTAATCTTACTTTTTGACTTTTCTAAATAAATATATGGTGATGAGTAAAAATACTGAGAATATTGCGACTAGTATGGTGGCCAGGAAAACTTAACCCATATTATCCAAAAGATTATCAGAATCATAGCTTTAGAGAGTTAATATCATAATGAAAGAGAATATATTTCAAAGATATCCATATTAGAGTATCGAGAATCAAGTGAATCACTAGCAGATCCAAAAAGCCCAAGAACTTATTCCTTTATGAATTTCTTGGGTATGAAATTAAGCTCAGCTATATCTTTAGTAGTCTAAAATAGATATAGAGAATTTGATGGGAGTGCTATTTAAAGTAGAGGCATGTGTACGAGGACTTATAAAGTATTCAAAAGCATCCAAAGATTTTTAAGACTCAGACCCATAAACAAGCTAAGGAAAAAGTTGAGTGATACAACTCCTGTAAGCGCATTCACCCCAGTTTCTGTTGATGAAGTTCTGTTGATGAAGTTAAAAGAGATCCATCTATAAAGTGTGAATAGGAAAAGGGAAATAGTACCTTCCAATTACATATATAATTTTATTAAGGAGGAACTTCACTAGTAAGTTGAGTGTAGGTCTTTATGACTTTATTCAAGGGCTTGTTCACAAAAAAGTAAGGATACAGAAAAGTCAATTTCACTGAGTCATAGTTCTATAAATTTTCTCATTTGCCAATATATAGCTTACTTTTAAAACTGAAATTGATTCTGCATCATACCAAGTGAGCTTAATCTCCATTTCATAATCCTGAATCTTAAAATTAGCTATTATTTTATGTATTTATAAATTATAATGACTTGCCAATCTTTAAGCCCAGATGACTCCTCCGAATTATTTATTTTAACTACTTGTAGTGCTTGAATACTTTTATAAAAATACGGTATGTACTAGATCAAAAGCGCCTTTGAGATGCGAATTAGTAGATCAGGCACATTATTTTTTTATTAACTAGCGGATCACTAAATTTAACAGTGAGCACTCCAAGCATTGTGATAGACGAGATCTTGGCAGTCATTGTTATTATATATTTTTGTAGGTTCCAAATCAGCCTTCTTCACCTTCAAGCTAGACACAGTGATTGTGTCTTAATTCTCTAAAAATATGCTCTGCTAGTATTGAATCAAATCCTCCGATTAAGTTTTCTCTTGTGTCTCTTCCTTGTAAGTTTAATTTAGTGAGATCTTCAGACTAAACAAGAATGAGTAACTTAATCCATTCACAAGGGATGCTTGTACCTTTATAGGGAATGTAATTAAAAAAATAAATTTCATGTTCCTATTTTAGGATATTTATCCAAAGAGTCTTTATCGATAGTAAAAAGCATCTCGTTAGGGCTAAAATCTATTACCCCCTCAATCGGTAAGTAAGAGCCTTCATAGCTCGCTTTATAGTTTTGGAATTTACAATTGGAATTAGTTGAGATCCATGACAGTAGCCTATACTGAATTGACTAAGGTTTGTAAGAGCCAATCAAATAAGAAATTTCTATAAGAGTGGGATCTGTCTTTAAACGTGCCAAGGAACAGTCATTATAATCCTCAGATAGTTAAATTAAAAACTTTATCTAAGAAGGGAAGGCTTTATTAGATTATTGCTACTTCAAATGCAATGGAGGAAAGAGACTTAATCTTTGTGTGAGGCTGCAAATAGCCTTTGAGAGTTAGTTTATATATTCCAAATTTTGTGGTATCAATCGTGTAAATTTCGATTGTTCTTTAAGATGAATCGAAAGTAATTATTATCAAATCGGGGTTCCTGAATCTGTGTCTACCAATTCGTACTTAGGGCTGCCACATAATGAAAGCAAATTGGCTGAGACTTCCCATTCACTGAACTTAATTGTTAGCTTTTCACTAGCTAGAGAGTAAACGTACTAATCTTACAAAATTCCTGGGCTCAAAGCTCCAGTTAAACATTTATCTGTTACTACTAAAGTGAAATATTCACTTGCCACTGATTGATAGACATTTCCAGTAACTTTAATATTGTATTATCCTTATGTGAAATCCTCATTAGTAAGTAGTTTGATCTGAGTTTAATCTGAATTCCAGTTTAATTCTCGTATTTGTAATATAGAAGTCCATGTACTAATGAATACCATAGCTGAGTAAGTGATTGCAGGGCACATAGAAGCCAATGTTTAAGTCCAATCGAGTTTTTGGAGAACGATCTCTTTATATGAATTCACGTCATACTCCACATTATCTAGGGACTTCGATGTGATGCGTGTATTGGAGCAAGAATTTTAAATGCTTAGTTTTATTTCAAAAGAGATACTCACGCCTCCAGAGTTTGTCACAGTAGTTTGCAAACTGTAGTCATTTGCCAAGGTGATAAAATAATCCAGATATTTTCAATAATATAGGTCGAAGTCTATTTTAAAAATATTCTGGCAAGTTGATGAACTTGAATCAGAACAAGTGTAAGTGAGAGCACAACCGAAGGTGCTTGCTACATAATT
The DNA here is from genome assembly GCA_027382625.1 of Tetmemena sp. SeJ-2015. NCBI lineage: Eukaryota > Ciliophora > Spirotrichea > Sporadotrichida > Oxytrichidae > Tetmemena > Tetmemena sp. SeJ-2015. Next base: position 4,533 of record JAJKFJ010022695.1, on the reverse strand, counting down.
TATATCAAATGTCTAATCAACTTAAGGATCGCTGATTAAATTTAAATAAATCAAGATTGTGTATGACTGGGTTTGAAACAATAATCATTATATATTTATGATAGTTAAAGTGACTGAAGCAGATTTGAAGGCTGCAACAATGCATAATATCCTAATGTAATAAGTTGAAACCTGTGAGACTTTGGTGGGAGAGATAGTAAGTTATTTGTTTTAATTTTGAAATGTAAATACATCAGTCCTCACATTGGTGGTTCCATCAATAGCGTTCTAGTATAAATACACAAGCGGACATAAAGTTAAAATTAAAATTGTATTTGCAAGTTGCATCTCTAGTCAGAAGTAAATGAGCTAAGTCGATGATGAGTTGTCATATATAATATAGATTGCGTAAGTCTCTTGCTTCTAATTTAAGGGTTTATGACAATTATTAAGTAGATTTCACGTATGAAGAGAAGTGGTGTAGATTCTAATCCTGTCCGGGCTTTAAAGCAAACTTACAAATGGAATTGCTTTCAGCATTCGTAAACTGATAAAGTAATTGGTCCACAATAAGAAGGAGCTATACCCCACGCTGAATTATCCAGAATAATCTCTGGGTCACTTACTGTGTAGGACTATGTTGTAAAAGTGGGATTAACAAAAGCTTTTCTTAAATCAATTATTTAGAGTCAAAGTATAAGGATCATAGCTTGTTATATATGTCGAAACAGTCGCCTTAATTTGTAACTAGTAAGTTCCAACGAGATATAAAATAATTATCTATAACGTACGTATAACCAATCCCACTCATGATAAATGTATTCGATACTGTATCAATTTTGCCCAGCTTACTCAACCAAGACACTCCTGAACTTTACTCCACTAGGTCGAAAGTTATACCTATCAGGCAATATTGATTTGACTTTTGCCAGCCAGACATGCTGAGCACTAATTAATTTGATTAAAAATCTATAAGTTTTAGCTTTAGAGATAAACTAATTTAGCTAAGTAAAGTACTTATATCTTATCAAATTTTTTTTATCTTGAGTGTAAACAACCATACTTCAACTTCTTAGTAAAGTTTTTAAGTTGAATTGAAGACTGAGGTATCAACTGTGGCGCTATCCTAATCTTTGACTGTAAACACCGAAGGCATTTAGCAATAATCTTAGAAAATGCTAGTATATGGGCCCTATAGAGAAAAAGTCACAGCTGGATTGCCCGCTTCATAAATTAATTTCTCTTGAGATTCTGTCCCACTTGCAGTGGAATTTCACATTTACTATAAGCGTGGTGTATCCGTTGTGGAAATCGTAGTTCTGAAAAAAAATATTTAAAAAAAAGAGAATGGTACCCTTGAGTTTTATGTAATAAGGCGACTAGAACTGTAAGTTGTAGTCTTATGCATCGAATCTAACGTAAGAAGTTCTCTTTACACTGAAGAATCGACGAGTTAAATTTTATATAACTAAGTTTGAATGTTTCCATCTTTGTCCCAAAAAGTTATTATTTCTAACCCGTTGACATTGCAAAAAAAATTTAAAGCTCCTGGTTGGGTTATTATTTGTGAATCCTGGAGTCAAAAATTTGCATTTTAGGTAGTAGTCTATTTCAGGAGTTATTTCTGGATCCTGATAAGGTATACATTCTGCACACGGATCAACCAAGTAGTAACTAAAATCTACACACGCCCAATTTAATATTCAAAGATAAGAAGTTTAATTTTTGCTTACGATATTTCCACAAAGTTAGGCCTCTACTAGGAATTTGGATTACTTGGCATCAGAAACATTGTCACTTTATACTTGAAGTGATGCAATTGGTTTCGATGGGTCAGAGTAATCAACTTTTATTGTTAGAGCAGTTGCTTAGGTGGTAATGTCACTTTTAATAAATGAATTGGTAAATCCATATATCAGGCATCGTCAAAGTGAATAAGTCAAAGTTTTGAGTGTAAGCTGGATCATATATATAATAGGTAAGTATTGACTGGTTATAAACTTTGCCGATTCGCATCTTGAGCATGAGTCTTAATAAATAGCACATCTCAGCAATTAATTGCTGCACAAAACTTGAGATTTAAGATTTCAGCATCTGTGGATTAGGTTGAAATACTGAATCATAAACTTGCACGATTGAAAGTTAGACATGAAGTCTTAAGATATAAATAGTGCCTCTTTAAGAGTAAGTTAATTCTGGCATCGCCTTAAAATCGCCGATATAGAACCCTGATATATCTTAGATGTAGTAGTAAAGGCCTTCAATTTTGGAAGTGACAGTTATTGTCTCTAAGTAGCATTTATTCTTCACAGTAAGCGTAATAAAATTGTAATTTCTGACAAAGTGTTTTATTAACTATTTTTTGCCTAAGCAAATATTGCTAGACTATAAACAGCTGCATAGTCGTTGCTATTAGTCTGAATAGATATAGTGCGAGTTGATTCATCAAAATTAACAAAGTCATTCGTATCTGGAAATTAAGTCGTTCTTATAAGTGTATATACCACTTCGCAATCTGGAATTAAATATAAATAAATGTATAGGGTAGGATATCATCCTAGCCAATTTGATAGATGATTGTTGACTGAAAACTAGAAGGGGCAGTTACTTTGACTTGGTAGCATTGATACTTAATGGCGACACTATAACTAGATTAGGCTATTAGGTAGCTATTCTAGAATGCTTTGATAATGAGACCGTACTCACCAACATTTCACTCTTTAAATAATTAACATAGTCATCGCTATTAGCCAATACAAGTATAGTGAAATTAGATTTGCTGAAGGAAATAGCAGTAGACCAACTCAAGTCGAGTAGGGAAGAGTTGGATGAGAATGAAACTTCCATAGTAATTGCTGTCTATGGCGTGCAATTAGTGAGACATGATATCTCTATTTTCTTCAGTCCTTATTTTACAACGTAGTAAAAGTTTTAAACAGATTAATTAAGTTTGAAAGCCAGTTAGGTCTACATCAGTTATTGTAAAATCTAATGAGAGCACGCTCAAGGTAAGCTCAGTAGAGCTAAATATAGAATTTCCTTAGCTCTAAAATATTTCTCCACTAGCTTCAAAATATAAACTTATGATATAAGGTCTGTTCTAATATCAGTAACGGTGGGATCTATGGGGAATCCTGAGGAAAAATACTCATTCTGGTAAATAAAATCAGCAGATGGTGAGAACGTATGCGGAGCGTATGCCCTTCCAGCCGAAACTGCCTGTCCAACACTTACAAATATGGAATTGGCGCCGTCTTAGATTCTTGAATATGTTAAGACATTTGAACTACTATAGCGAATATAGTTGAACTGCCTATTAGTGCCAGTAGCCGGTAAGGAGCTTAAATATAAGAGTAATAAATCCCAAGTTACCACATGTAGTGTGCTTGATCTCTCTACCATAAGGTAACTTTGGTATTCATTGATTGGTTTAAAATCCAAAATTCTTGTATAAAATGACAAATCACTAAAACATATTTTAAAGAGGGAATATAAATGGCTTACTATTGCTTTTCTTCGATTTCATAAGTTGATGGATTAATAGTCAAATAGTTGAGTTTTTAATTCTAATGTATGCATAATAATCATCTTTTAGGAGGACGAGGATCCCACTACTCTCATCTAATTAAATAATAATTGAAGGAAGGACTTGAGCAGCTGTAAGAATTCTTTGTATAAACTTATAGCAAATTCTAATATGAAGTTGCATCTACTATTACAACAACTCCACTGCTTTTTAACAGGAATAGTAATCTTTAAGGAGGTATCTTTAAGTATTACAGAGTTGGCACTTTGAAAATATTGAGTAGCACTGCCACTGGCTGATTAGTATTGCAAAATATTCAAGTCAGAGTAAGGTTGTTAAAAGGAAAATGAAATCATTGCCAGCCTGCTTTAATAAGAGGAAGCAATTAGGAAAGTGTTTTAGTCACTATTAAGGAAGATTTAATCTTAAAATCCAAGCGCAAAGTTAAAAATAAATTAACGCATAAGTTTGACAGGTCGAATGTGATAACTGAAGCTTTATTTATATTAGCTTCTGTGGTTGCAGTAGATGGATTGAATAAAAGTATTCCTTGCCCATTTTAAGATCCAAGAGTGAAAAATACTATAGCTCTTGAGTTAAAATTAAATGTAAGTCGACTTAAACTATAACTTAATCACTTACTCAAAACCTGATTATAATAATGTTTAGTATTTGATTGCTAAAAGAGAAGCCGTTTGATAATTTGTGGATACAAAAGCTTTAATGTAGGACACTGCACCCATTCCATATTATTTAAGGCCAAGAGCAATTAAATATAACTTCTATATTTAACAGAATTGATGTAGAACCAAGGCTTGAATCAGCTAAATTTCCGCCAAAGAGAATTTGCTTATTTGAGTCCAAGTCAAATGTTACCAAGGAAAGAGAATATAAAAAAAATATTGGGATGTGGGCTGATAGTATATAGGGTAGTAGTAGTTTATGCAAGAATCTTAGGCAGTGGTACCTCTGGCTAATATACTAATGAAGGAAATGTTTATCAAGCAATTTTAAAATCAGGTAAACTT
>JAJKFJ010022694.1:0-42588 GCA_027382625.1 Tetmemena sp. SeJ-2015 | reverse complement strand
ACACGCCCAGAAGTAAGTATACTAGTTCAAACTATTACGCAAACCAATAAAGACAGAACTTATTCACTTCCCCTTGCAGGTTCTGGGGTTCGTTCAGCATGTCTTCGAAGAATCAAAAAGCAATGTCGCTATGAACTCTTGGCTGCCACTCAAAGTAGTCATGGAGACTTGGGACTAATCTTTCCTTCTTGCCTGGCTCAGGGGACAACTCTAGGTGAGGTTGGCAGCACTTGATGGTAGGGTTCACCTCCAGCGATCTTGAAGAATTCTTCCATTGCCCAGCTGAATATTTAAATTATAACCAATTATCCTTAACCCCGATGAACCATTCATATTCATCCTATAATATAATTTAAAACTAGAAAGCTATTACCTCTATAAATAAATATTGAGAAAATCAGTGAGTTGATCAATAATTTAAAAGTGAAATATATAACAGCCAATAATTTTCCCTTTTTAATTGGGGTTTGGAACCTTATTTTGAATTATCTTAACGTTTATCTTAATGTTTTAAAAATAATATTAGGTCTGTAGTTTAATCATTAGCACTTCACTTGCTATTCTAATTTTTCAAAAGGATTGCTGAAACTTGAGTTTGCTCCACATCCTTGATCTTCAGGCTAAGTTTTCTTAAAACAATCTGTTCCAACACTATTTGCACATTTTTATATAAAATCCTTCGCAAAACACTCAGATGTTTTGTGGCTTGGCAAAATTCGCACTTCAGTTGCTTATGCTTGCCATGCCTATTCTGCTCTTTATTTATGTCTATAAGTACCTTAAGCTCATATATGGGAGAAGACAATTGAATTAAATTAGTAGATGAGCAAATAATTTTAGGGAATTTATAGAGAGAATTTTTACCCCGCAAATTCGCACAAAATATGGTTATAAATATTCTTTCTTTACTTTCTCTCCGAGCATTTCTTGCACTAGTCTCCATAGCATCTTTTGTACTCAATGATCTCCGAGGATGCAGCCTTTTTCTTATGTCCCAATGCAATAATGCTCCAGTGGCCTCCCGAAATAGGTTTAAATGATGTACATCCCTTGATCCAGCAATGCTTAAAGAAAGTCCTATCTCTACTTTTAAAGATCTCCTTGAGCTTTTAGCTTTCAAATCCTTTACTCTTTATCATATAATCGCACTCTTGAGCCTGAGCGTGATCTGCGTCCAGGCTCTCTTGGGACTCATCTTAGCGCTTTTTGTCTGACCTCTCACTATCGCCCTCCATTTTTATATTCATTCCCTTTTCTTCATAAGCTTTGAGTATTTCTCCTGAACCTCCGAAACCCTGTGCTCGAGCTTAAACAGTATTTCGGATGAGTCCCAACCCTGACTAATTAGATTTCTCGCTGATTTCAGTTTATTGGAAATTTTCTGAGATTGGTGCTAATTGGCGGGGTTGGATTATACTTTTCCATTTTTTATAATTCTTACTCCATTATTTGACCTATTCGATGACACATCACCTTCCCTCCCTCCCATTCAAAGCCCCTTTATCTAAGCTCGATGCTTTGAGAAAACCCCATTTTAGAGAAGTACTCGACAGCGCTAGATTTCTAACCTAATCCTGCCACAAGTGTCATACTCCTGCGGCTATAGTATTCTTACTACTTCACATACTGCACCACATCTTCGAGGAACGCTTTCCCATAACCCTGGCCCTGATATCCTTCTCTCGTTGCTATGTGAAGAATGAAACAGTTTAGATCATTAGCTAGCTCGCCTATAAAGAAGGCTGCTGCAAACACTGTCCCTTTGGTACTAAGCTCCACTAGTTCACATTTGAAAGCTATGTTCCAATTTGAAAGTATCTTATGCTCCTGTACTCTCCTTGATCCTTGAAGAACTCATTGATAGCGCTAACATTCTCTCTATATTTGCTCCTCAGGAACTCGTGACCTCTGCTCTTAAAGAAAAGTGAGGGATCAAAGTTGCATTTCGAAAACCACGACCACGACAGGGAGTCGCTAAAATCTTTGTATTGCTCCAAGTCTTTGCGAAGAAAGTTTTCCATTTCTGATATGCTATATCAAACCCCGAATATTATTTGAGTGATTATTATTTAATTGGCTGTTATATGTTTCACTTTTTAATTATTGATCAACTCAATGATTTTCTTAATATTTTAAATACTTATTAGTTTAGTAAAGTACATAATTTAGTATAAGTTTGTTAAAATATTTTCATTTTTAATACAAAATCTATGAATTTACATTATATTTTTTAATGATTTATTTATAAAATTAAAAAAAATAAATCAATGGATTCTTTCTTCAAATTTAATTTTCACAAAATTGAAATATAGTTTACTTATAATTTTTTAATTAAACTTAAAAAGAAACTTTATCCTCGGTAAAACAATTAAATTAAAAATAGATAATGATGATACACGTAATTTATCTTACTCATTCTGATCTAACTCTAAGCTTCATATTAACTTAAAAGATAATAACTAAAACTGACAAATTATCTATTAAGAACCACACTCTTAATTATTATTAGATAATTATTTAACCTCTATATGATCAACTAAAATGTTTATAAATATATTAATTTATGAACAAAATTCATATTCTTAACCCTTTAAATTTATTTCATTTTTAAAAACATAAAATTGAAACTACAAAGACTTTGAAACTAGTGATAAAGGCATTGTGAGATCATTTCCACTAGACTATGGTAAACACATATTTTTTAAAAGTAAATATATAGGCAACTTTGGATAACATAATTCATTCAACTTGCAATAAGAACTCGGCTAGAATGAGCCTATTTAAGCTCAAGGGTAAAAATCTTTTTGCCTAAAAATTTAACTATGAATTTAGATTCAACATCCTACTGCTGCATGGATGGCTTCTATGGTTTGCTTGGGGGGTGCTTGGTCTTTTGCAAATCGGTTCTTTGAGGTGGATGAAAGTCTACTACAAATTCAATTTGCTTCTTCACATAGTCAATGGAGTGATTATCATCCTCTTTACCCTCATTATGAGTTTCTACGCCATTACTTACAAGTACAAGTCAATAATAAGGATTTATAAATAATTTATAAATATAGTCTAAAGATGAACCCTTGCACAGCAAAATAGGAAGCATTCTGTTTTTAGTTAGCGTCCTATTACTTCTTACAGGAATTATAGCCTATATCCTTAAGCAAACACTGCGATGTAATTCTTTTTGTGTTTCCAAAGCAAAAACATTGCACAAACTCATCGGATATATTTGTATAATCACTGCTTAAAATTGTATTTAATTAAATCTGCTGTCCATTTAATAAATGTTAATATTTTGCTCAAGTGGAAGTGGCTTTAGGAATTTAAGCGTATAACTAGCTTTTATTTGGTCAAAATTAAATAGCTTTAGGCATCAGTCACTTTTCTGTGTTTTTCTCCTTGTGGATATTTTTGGAGATTAGACATAGGTTTTAACGTATCTTTTAAAATTAATCTTAAATTTTATTGTTATTTAAACGCAAAAGTGAAATATAATTTCTTTCACCAAACCGTGTGATGAGTGTGAAAGATATCATTCCCTAAATTTTTTTATTATAAATTAAGTAAAGAGTTCAATTAGTGCATACAAAAAGGGTTTAAGTATGCGATTTTAGATGATTTAGTTCTTGATGTGAGTAGTTATCAGTTTAATCATCCTGGAGGGCGATACTTTATAGCACACCTCATTGGCCAAGATCTATCTAAGTTCTACTATGGTGGCTATCAACTTGAGGACAATCACTATAAAAAGAAAAAGACTCACCCTCATTCTGCAATTGCTCACAGAATAGTCAACCAAATCATAGTTGCTCGTCTAGAGAAAGAAGCTCCCTAATTCTTAGCTAAGTTGGATCCTTTGAATTCTGTGGAAATTGTAAAGGGCTAGATTTTTAGCTATAAGTTCTCAGCTTAATAAAAGACTGAGGGAGTTTAAAGGCATTATACTGACTTGCAAATGATAGGTAAACACTTTTAAAAATATTAAACAATTATTTCATTAACTTTGTGATGAATGATTTGAGATTCTTCTTTTTGAAACGGCATTATACAATATGTAATGCACTTGACCCTTAAACCTTACTCCGTTTACCTTCGTTTAATAAAAACCAATACGACTAACACAAGTTTCCTCAGCATTTAAGATTCTAAGGAGGAGGCAGTAATAAATGAAAACAGTGAATCTGAAAAATAGTTTTTCTTTGACACTCCTTCGAGTGAGATAACTTTAACTATAAAGCTATTTTTATAATTTTAAGCAGTATTACAAGGGCTAATTCACGTCACTTCTAGCAAAAGACTATTGGAGTCTATAAAGTTACCAAAATTCAATTAATGATAGCTCTAATCACTTTGGAAAATATTATAAAGTCAAAGGTCCCATGGGTAAGGGACTCCAAATATATTTCATAACTATGATTTTTAAAATTTAAATAAAGAGTCATGGTTTGCATATTGCAGTGACAGCAGGGACAGGGATTCTTGTATTTTTGGATTTAGTGGGTCACCTTATTCGAAAGAATCTCTGCTTACTCTCTTAAGAAGAAAACTCCTAGCTTTCTCAATCTAATTTCAAGTTCATTTTATTATGAAAAAGGTGTCTATGGTAATTTAAATTTTATACGCTTCCTTCAATTCGCTAAAAGAAGCCATCGGCTATGATCTCTGCACTGGATTGGAATAAATCTGCAAACAATAAAGAATATATAACTTTGAGTTTAAAACTCAATCTTATTGAATATAAAGAAGATAATTTATTTATTAAGTTCAGATTAAGGTTGAGTGATGATAAGGAAGGCATTACTAACTCAGAAGTTAAGAAATGGGATAGATAATCTTAAACCATAATAAACACAAACATTAATTATTTTTTTAATTAATTTTTTTCTATCGAGAAATTTGGGGAGAGAAAACGGAGAAGGCCTAAGCAGGCTGTGGGTGTGTGGGCCACCCCTCATGAATGAGATTTTCGACAAGGCGCTTGAATAGCTTTCCCAACAGAATATAATTGAGAGAAGTTAGTATGACTTATTTTGAGCAAGCAAATATCTTCTTGGTCAAAATGAAATCGACAAGGTTAGAAAGGATTAGCTAATATAGTATTAAATTATTTAAACTCCAAGTAAATTTTTTTACAAATCTCAAATATAAATTAACAAAGTTCATAGTTTAAAAAATTTAAAATCAAGATATTTTCGATTAGAGTTTTAATAATAATAATAATAATTAAGGGAATTAAAGGGCCCCCGGCATAAATAAGATAGGCCGTGACGTCAATGATATTGCTGTGACGCACTTATCTGACGCACACAAACCTACCAGCCGAATAGGGATATTAAACACGTGGCACCCCCGCCACCTCACACTCTGAGCAGAAGCCCCCGGCTTCTGCAGACCATCCAAAAAAACCTAAAAGGAGAAAAAAAATCCGGTAGCTTCGGACCGAGAGCAAGTCGCTGCTCCGTAGCGTCTGGCTTCGCTGTCCAGCTGCATGACTGAGTGTTTGCCCATAGATCTCGTCCCTCCACGCCTACAAGGATTAGGAGGGTGAGTGGGAACCACTCACCCTTTGATTATCTCTCCAGTGAGCAGCTCAACCACCTTCCCCAGGGCTTCGGCTGCCATTATCCCTTGCCTCATTTAAGCACTCACCTGAGGTTGGGCTTTCATGGTGACGTGGCACAACTGATCAAGGAGTTACGCCTGTGAATTACTTTAAATCGATTAAGTATTATATGCCCGTTAGGGGTTGTTAATTCCCTTAACTATTATTAAGCACTCACCCACCAGCCAATGGATTACCAAACCAGAGAGCCTTCAGGGAAAGGGCGACCGGTGCCTAGTGCCGGTCGTGTGCGTCCTGAATTTTAACTTTCTAATTTAATAATATTAGAGTTTTAAATTAATGGTAAGATAAAAAAAACTATTGAATTATTATTGCAAACCTCTTAAGAATCCCTTCTTCCCAGATAATCAAAAGTGACTTAAGTCATTAAGTTAAGCTTAAATACTTTTCCTAAATATTCACTCTACCTTATCTCGCACATAACTTTGTCTCTCTTTTTTCCACTCTTCTTACAACTACTCACTATTAAATCCTCTGTATCGATAGCTTAATCATGCATCAAGTGATAGAGCAGCAGCTTCTTATAGTGGTCCCTTAACTAAGTTCCAGCAGTAAAACTCAATGCCTTTGAACCTGGCGATTATGGAACATTAAAAACAGGAGTGATGTTCAACTCAGCGATGCCTTCTTCGCTTCCTTTCTGTGTACGCTGAGGTTGTCAAGGGTGAAAAATCCACTTTTGTGATCTTCTCTCTGAGCTTCTTAAGGAACGCAACATACTGCTCTCGGGAGCGTCATCAATTTAATGGGATAGCACATTCATAAAAACAGCTCTTGATTAGAAACTAATAGATTTAATTTAACCAATTATTTAGATAAAAATCATCATAAATAACTGACAGATTTCTAAATATTTGCAATTTTACTATATAATCTAATGATTAATTAGGAAAATATTTTTATGAGTGGTCCTCCTTTATTAAATTTATAATATGAACTACTATTTGAGAAAATAAAAATCAAATATTACCTAGATAAAATTGACTTCGATATTTTGTGACTGAATAATATATGCAGGACATTAAATGGCTTTTAGTTTTCTATTTAAATTTAATTTTGTACACAAAACACCCAGCCCTGAGAATGCTCTCACTGAATGTATATATTTAATTTAGATTTTAAATATTTTAGCACTTGAAAAATTAAAGGAAAATTTTTTATAATTATTTTTCATGCACCTTCCTCTTTGATAAAGTACTTCATATTTTAGATAATATGAAGTTATATATTTTTCTCATCCTATCAATTAATTATGGAGTGTTTTATATTAACCTGATAAGTTGCTTGAATTTTATTAAGTTTTAAAATTAAATAAACTTTACCACTCTTATTTATAATTTATTAAATTATACTAGAAGAAGACGTATAAACTATTTCATTTTAATTAAAAGAGTGATAAATATATAGAATGAAGCAGTCGAGATCGTGATGAAGGTAAAATTTTGTCATAAAATAAAAATTAAGCATTAAGTTTTAAGTAAAATTTTTCTTCTCATTTTTATGTGCATGAGAGACTTTATCCTAGATAGATGGAATTAAAAATAGATGATACACGTAATTAGCCTACTCATTCTGATGTAGCACTAAGCTGTATAATTGTTTCATATATTTAACCTAAAACTGTCGAATTATCTATTAACAACCACTCACAATTTATAATAGATAATTATTTAACATATAATACAGCTGCTGCATGATCAACTTAAAATATTTTAAACTAAACTTTATGAAAACTATTTATCCTTGTTAAAAACTGTAATAAATTTCTAAATATGGCCAAATATGATTGTGTTATCTGAGGTAAGATATTTAAAATGCAGATTAGAAGAAGGTGGCTGGAGAAGTCTGGATTGCCTACTGGCAACGGAGGAAATTTAATATATAAATTATAGTTTCAAATCTTTATATTTAATAAGTTTAATTAATTACGAAATTAACAAGATATCTGATATCATTTAAAGAAAGATCCCTAAATCCATCTGAAAAATGTGAGAAAAAAATCCACAAGAGTTCGTAAATCCTAACCAACATAAAAATCTGAAAGGGAAATGAAAATCAGATGGATTTATAGACTATGAGGAGGCGGAGTATGCTTCAGTATTCAATAGTTAGTAATAGAGATTATATGGAATTCTTTTATTATAGAATTAGAATTAAGATAATGGTTAAAATAATCGGATAATGGAGAAGGCAATAAATAATAAGGGCTTTGGGTTTATTTAATCTCTTTTTTCTCCCATCAACAATTATCTTTTCGTATTCATCCTATAATATCTTATTTTTTCAAATAACAAATTTAATGAAACTACAAAGATTTAGAAATTAACGATTAAGCCATTGAGAGATCTTTTCCGCTTGACTCTGGTAAACAAATTTTCCCTTATATTTAGCTAAAAATTACATAGATAACTTTGGACAACAGGATTCATTCTACTTGCAATAAGGACTAGGCTAGAATGAGCCAATTTAAACTCAAGGGTAACAATTATTTCTAAAGATCAATAATTAAGTTTAGATTCAACATCTTACTACTGCATGGATGGCTGTTATGGTTTGCTTGGGGGGTACTTGGTCTTTTGCAAATTGGATCTTTGAGGTGGATGCAAGTCTACTACAAATTAAATTTGCTTCTTCACATAGTCAATGGAGTGATTATCATCCTCTTCACCCTCATTATGAGCTTCTACGCAATTACTTATCAGTACAAGTCAACCATAAATATTTATAGCGATATTTGAATTTAGTCTGAAGATGAACCTTTGCACAGCAAAGTTGGAAGTATTCTATTTATAGTGAGTATCATACTTCTATTGACTGGAGTGATAGCCTACATCTTTAAGCAAACACTCCAGTGGAGTTCCTTTTGGGTTTCAAAAGCCAAAACTTTGCACAAACTCATCGGATACATTTCAATAATCACTGCTTAATATGTTCTTTGAATTTGAATAATGAATGATTATAATTATTTTGCTCAAGTGGAAGTGGCTTTAGGAATTTAAGCTTACAACTAACTTTTATTTGGTCAAAATTAAATAGCCTTGGGCATCAGTCACTGTGCTGTGTTTTTCTGCCTGTGGATACTTTTGGAGATAAGACACAGAGTCTAACGTATGTATTAAAAAATAGCTTTAAAATAATAGAACGTAAGAAAGCTGTAGAATTCATTTCACCAAATCGAGTGATGAGTGTCAAAGATATTAAAACAGTAAAGGAAAGTAAAGTAAAGTAAAGTAAAATTTTAGGAATATAATTAATAAACAATTTCAAAAAATCAGCACTTTCGTACTGTTTAGAGAAATCAGTTATTATCCTATGTAAGGATATTAAACACAAATATTCCGATTTTAATTTCTTAATCAAGAATTTAACGAGTGCGTGCAAAAAGGGATGAGATATGTGATATTAGATGACCTAGTTCTTGATGTGAGCAGTTATCAGTTTAACCATCCTGCTGGTCGATTTTTAATTACGCATTTTGTGGGCTCAGACATGTCTAAGTTCTACTATGGAGGCTACCAACTTGAGAACAATCATAAGGCAAAGAAAAAGACTCACACTCACTCTGCAATAGCTCACAGGCAAGTCAACTAAATCATAGTTGCTCGCCTAGAGAAAGAAGCTCCCTAATTCTTAGTTAAGCTGGATCCTTTGAATTCAGTGGAAATAGTGAAGGGTTAAACTTACAGCTACATGTTCTAGGCACAATAAAAGATTGAGGGAGTGTAAAGACACTACACTGATTTGCAAATGATAGGTAGGCACTTTTATTTTATCTTGCATAAGAGAGATGCAAGATTAAGTGATTAACTTCTTGATGAATGATCTGAGGTACTTCTTTATGAAGCGACAGTATACAATTTGTAATGCTCTTGACCCTTACGTCTACTCTTACTATCGTCATTTGATCAAAACTAATACAACCTTCAACTCTTTACTAAATGATTAAGATCTTAATGAAGAAGCAGCTTTCCATGAAAGTAAAGAGAATGAAGAATCATTCTTCAAGGACGCTCCTTCTAGCGAGATAGCACTAACTATAAAGTTAGAATATCACTATTTTAAGTTTTTATGGCTTCTAATTTTTAAGTAGTATTACAGAGGTTAACTGACGTCGCTTATTGCAAGAGACTTTTGGAGCCTTTAAAATACAGACGCTGCTTATTACGATAGCTCTACTCACTTTGGAAAATATTACAAAGCCAAGGGTCCTATGGGCAAGGGACTCGAAATAATTTAATTTTCAACGCATGGCTATGAACATTAATTAAAATAAAGAGTCATGGAGTGCACATTGCGGTTACAGCCGGAACAGGTATCCTTGTATTTTTGGATCTGGTGGGCCATCTAATTCGAAAGAATCTCGGGTTGCTTTCTTAAGAGGAGAACTCTTAGCTATCTCAAACTAATTTCAAGTTCATTTAATTTTTGTATATTGTTTTATTCATTTTGTATGCTTCCTTCAACTCGATATAAGAAGCGATTGGCTATGATCTTTGCGCTGGTTTAGAAAAAATTTGCAAACAATACGGAATTGATAACTTTGAGTTAACAATTTTTGTATTTTAAGTTCAGACTAAGGTTGAGAGAAGATAAGAAGCAACTTTCCAACTCAGATATCAGAAAATGGGACAGATAATCTATCTAAATAAGTATTAGTATTAATTAAATCTATAGAGAAATTCGTGAGAGAAAACGGAGATGCTCTAAATAGGCTGTGGGTGTGCGGACCACCACTAATGAATGAAATTTTTGATAAGGTCCTTGGAAGGCTTTCGAAAGAGAGGATAATTTAGAAAAGTCAGTACGACCTTTTTTGAACTAAAGATATCTTAGAATCAAAAAGTCTATGGAGATTCAAAATGCAGAAAAATGATTTTTTGTAGGGTATATTAAAGCATTATCAAAATTATATTCTAACAAATCCTTGAATCAACATTCTTTCCATTAACTTTAATTAAATTTAAGATATTAGGCATTTGAAGAAGTTGAAACTTAGATTTAAGTAAGTGGAGGTATTTTTCTTAATATTATTCTCAACTGTTCTTAAAATGAAAAGAGAAAAGTAATCACTTGGCCAAAACCCTGATACAATTTTATCAACTTTTTATTTTTGACCTTCACTAAATCAGCTGGATTGCTTCTACTACTCCTAGCTTTAAATAATTTTGATTTTCATATTTATATTTCAACTTCCCTCCTTTTCACAGATAGAAGGGTAGCTCTACCTAAAATTTTCTGATGGAAGCTAACTCGCAGCCTACATGGTGAATGCAACTGCAGTTAGATTTGTAGCCGCTGTACCCAAAAACCATTTTAAATTTTGTAAAATCTTTAATCATTACTTGGCTATTGGTTTGGGTGACCATGACAAACTGCGATATGGTTGCATGGCAAGCAAATGGCAATAACAGTAAAGTGCTTGATCTCTACTCTCTCAATCATCAGACTCCATCCGAAGATGATTTAACAATTATGTCAACAACATTACCTACAACTCAACCTTCTCTCTCTTTATCTCTGATAGACTTCTCAACACTCATCAAAACGAATTCATTCATTTATTAATTAGGCAAATAAATGGATTGGTGATAGCAAAGATTATGTTATTCCTTATGTAAGTCTCTCAGCTCAAATGAGATATTCAGATTTATTCCCTAAACTTTTAGATATCCAAACTTTTGTTTAAATTTCCAAAAATCCAATAATTTAAGACCTTTTTTCACCGTTTTTAAAAAACCTTCCAATGAATTTCAATTTAAATTTTTCTCAAAAATATATGTATCCTCAACGTATCAGTTAGTTGAGCACAATTCTAATGCTTGGGGAAATTTTAAAATGCAACTTTCTTACACAGCTCCAAAGTTTATATTAACTTGTTAATATTTAACATTTAAGCTCCTGACCCTACAACTAATGGTACTAATGGCACAAATGGAACTAATTCTTCTTCTGGTAATGGAACTATAGATTTCCCCACTGATCCGGGAACTGCGGGGTGGATTTGTTGATCTAAGATCCGAAATCCTAGGGTAAATAATTTAGACTGTTATAAATAACTTGTGTAGATATAATATCTTGCTTTTACATGGGTGGCTATTATGGCTTGCGTGGGGTGTGCTTGGCTTCTTTTAATAGCCTCAGTGAGATGGATGCAAGTCTTTTTAAGTTCAGTCTATGGTTGCATGTTGTTAATGGGGTAATAGTTGGTGCTTTTACATCTTTGTACTACTATGCGTGCATTATTCATATCGAACTTTTAATTTTATTAGAAGTCAAACAAGTTCAAACATAACACATCGGATTGTTTTATTTTTCAAAAAGGGGTTTTTACCCAATCGGATTATTTAATTTAAAAGTTGAGTTACCCCTTTTGGGAATTTAAACTTAAAAAAAAAAAAAAAAAACCCCCCCCCCAAATTAAGGAATGGAGAGGATGAGTATAGCTTGGGGGTGGGTCATTGCATTTTATTCTTCGGACTTTGGGTAATTTGTGAAGTCACATATAGGATACAAAGAAAAAAATCCTCTATAAATAATAGATTCTCCTAATTTTAAGTTAACTTATTTAAAGAGAGAGGCTAGCATTTTTTGATAGTCCAATAAGCGTAATGTCTGTCAAAGATTTCAATCTAAGCATACAAAACGGGAAGAAGTATGTGATTTTAGACGACTTGGTGCTTGATGTGGGCTTGTACCAATATAATCATCCAGGCGGCAGATTCCTCATTTCCCATTTTATTGGACAAGATTTGTCTAAATTCTTCTACGGAGGATATCAACTTGAAAACCCACTTAAACAAAGAAAGAAGAACAATCATACTCACTCTGCTATCGCCTATCACTAAGTCAACAAAATGCTTGTGGCGAGGTTGGTAAGAGAGGCTCCTCAGTTCTTAGCTAAAATTAATAAAGAGAGTACTAAGGAAGTTGTGCCAAATCAAACTATGACGTACATGTTTAACATGGATGCTAAGATGGAGGGAGTCTAAAAGCACTATTCTGATATACAAATGATAGGCAGACACTTTGTTTATCATAAATTTTATAGATCAAACTTACATTACTTCCTAATGAATGAGTTAGATAACCCATTTATCAAGCGTCATTACACTATTTGTAACGCTCTTGATCCGCAGATATATTCCTATCTCTAAAGCGTAATATTTGAGTGTACACGAGAAGAGCCTCAATAAGTTACTAACAACTGTGTTGTTGGAGAACCACTCCAGACTAATGAAATGGAGAAACCTGAAGAATTAAGCTCAGTTCGTCGTTTAAGTAGATAGGAAAGTGAAGTGGAGAGCTCTTTAAATTTATTTAGAGATATTCCCTCTGCAGAAATCGCGCTCACTGTCAAATATTTCAGTTTACTCTTTCATTTCTATTTTCTGTTTCATTTTATTGTTACAATAGTATCTGAATGGGAAGTTTACTTAAATTCTTGTAAATGATTACTGGAAGCTACCCTCAGTGGATAGTGCTTAAATCCAAGAGTTAGGATCTTTGTATCACCTGAAAGGTCCAATGGGAAAAGGACTTGAAATTAATTACCCTTTAATTAAATGGAAAGTAATAGTTTTAATTAACAAGGATGGAGTGCATATTGCAGTGACTGCAGGAACTGGAATTCTTGTTTTCTTGGACCTTGTTGCTCACCTAATCAGGAAAAATCTGGGGCTACTTTCAGAAGAGGAGGATTTCTAGCTCTTACCCTAATTTATTTTATGATTTAAAATAAGTAAGCTCTCTTCTACAGACTTCAAGTTCATACTTTTTTCTTTTAAAATTATCACTTTTTTTAATTTCTTGATTACTTTATGCTTCGTTTGGAAGTATTCAGGAAGCCATAGGCTATGATCTTTGTAAGGGCTTGGAAAGCATATGCCGCAAAAAGGGTATTGACAACTTCGAATACAGACTCAGACTCAGAGATGACATCATAGTCACTTAGTAACTCTGAAGTTCAGAAATGGGACAGCTAGACGATTTAAATCAATATTTTATATTGTTTATAAATCTTATAGAAATTTTTATGAAATTATTCTCGCATAATTTTAATAGATTTATGAATTAGTAATGAAGGAACACTGAGTGTCTAGGTAAGCTTTGGGTTTGCGGACCACCTCAAATGAATGAGGTATTTGACAGGTCCTCGAAAACTTAGCAAAGAGGAAAATTATCTCTAAGAGCTAATATGAACTACTTTGAATAATTTTCATCAGTAGATAATTTCTATTCATAATCCCTTTAATGCAATCAGTTGAATGCGTAAATGAAAATTATTGTAAAATAATAGAGCTTATCTAATCATAAATGAAAAGCTAAAAACTTAAGAGAGGAATAAAAAAGCTGATATAATATATGACACTTGGGAAGTATCACACTTCTCTTTTCTTTTGAAGCAGGCAAGATCATTTCATAATATGCACCACTGTACTCACTGTAATTTATTTCAACTTAAAAATAACACAATGATAATCTTAATAAACATAAATATTGGCAGCATTAAAATAAAAATAAATCAAATTAAAATTAAATTTGCCTTTAAATGGATATTTAAATAATTCTAGTTCTTGCAACTGCCATTTTCTCAATTTTGATCCTTTCGGAAGTAATTGAGAGGAAAAACTTTTAGATTTACAAGAAATAAATACCCATAGAGAAAGACCATAATTTCTACACTAAGAAGTACTTCATCCAATAAATGGATCCTCACATTAAAATATCCTACATGATTCAATTTAATATTTCATAATAGAGATGAGAAATTTCTATATTTGCTGATTGGAATCAACGACGGAAAGAGTGGTTATTTATTTGACATGAATGACGTGGCAGATTAAATTCCAGTTAGATGCTCCGTGTCTGTTGCAAAGTCTTTTAACATTAGCATGACTTACATTGACACAATCGTTTAAGAGCATCAGGTTAAAGAGTAAGGAACTTTCTACTAAATCATTTTCTATCTCTTTAAAAAATAGCATTAAAATATTTAATTTATGACTATATAATGAGTTACAGAATGCTCAATTTCTCAGACCTAAAGTTAGAGGACTAATTTTATTAGCTACTTATTGAATGTGCTGCTCCAGTCTACATGGACTTGATCTATATTTTCATATTCTTTTATGATAGTTCCTAAAGCACTTATCTCTTCCTATAAAACAGATAGCAAAGTTGAGAATGAGACTGTGGCTGTTAAATTAACTTTGCGTCCAGATGAGATAAGGACTAGCTATTCTCAGTCTCTATTTGATGAGGAGAATCCTTATTTTGTGTCTGATCATATTCTCAGCATATTTACAGCTTGGTAGTAGAAGCTCATTCTAAAGTACACTCCATTCTACATCCTCAGAACAAATGATATTGTTTAATTTAGTGATAACTTAGAGACCACAACCCATTTCAAAATATCCAAGGATTCTCTCAATCCTATCTTATTTTATTATCTAAGCACTTAATAAAGACGATTAGAATACATATAATGAAAGCAGTATTAATCTGTAAATTTATAAATTGATACAGGTTCTATTTATCGCTACCTGTTTTATTTAAATTGTAAGACTAGCAGTAGGAATTCTACTTTCAAATTCTTTTAGAACCTTAAAAAGAGCATGCAATTGATATAATCAAAGTAGTGCCAACTTCTCTAATAAAGGGGCTGACTTAAGTTGGAGGTCTGTTTAGCATAATGAGTTTGATGCTGGTACTCTTTAACTTTGTAAATAAAAAAATGTTCAAACGAGATTTGAAAGCATGGCTCAGCAAGCAAGAATTTAATTAGCAAAACTATGTAGAGTTATCTGCCTTCAATTAATAGCCTAATAAAAATGTAATGCAACATATTTATTTTCACAAGCCTAAAGAGGAAACCAAAGTAGATGACAATTGTGATGAGGAGTATATTTAATCTCCAATCTTGCGAATTTCAAGCAATAAATGGCAAAATATAAAAATACTAATTCAGATCAATTTGGGTCCAAACATTCTAGAGTCTTTACTAGAAATTAATATAATAAAAAATTAAGATTAAGGCCCCCGGCTTAAATAAGAACCGTACTCAATGATATTGCGTGACGCATTATCTGACGCACAACCTTCAGCGAATAGATATTAACACGGCACCCCTCACTTGCGAACCTCTCAACCATCCAAAAAAACTAAAAGAAAAATAACGGTAGTTCGGACCGGAACAAGTGCCTAGCTCGGTGCGTCAACTGATGACTGATTTTGCCCTAATCCTCCTCACGCTACAGATGAGTATGAACCACTACCTTTGATATCTCCATGAGCAGCTCCCATCTTCCAGGCTTCGCTCCATATCCTTCCTTTAAGCACCACCAGCCAAGATTACAAAGAAAAGCCTAGAAAGGCACGTGTAGTCATCTCCTGAATTACTCTAATCTAATAATTTAGATTAATTACAGCAAAAAATTAGCAAACTGAAAATAAAAGTAAAGCTCTTGAAAAGAAGAACTAAGAATTAAAGGGTGTGTTTAGTTATGAAAATTTTTACAGATTAGATAGAGAGAACTAGTACTTGAAACAAGAACTTCAAGCAGTCAAGTGTTAAATCTAAAATTTATAAAAAGATATTCGCCAAATGTAAAGTTAATGAATGTCTTATTTTCAAGAGTTAATTTTACATTTGAATTACTTTTTTCTAATAAAATTAAAAATTAATATGTAATTTAATTATAATGATAAATTAATTATAATACTGACAATTTTTAGAGTAATATAGAAATTACAATTTAAATATATTTTTTACACCAATAATAACAAGAATAGTTGATAACTTTATGTCTGAATCTCTATCTTAAGAAAGGTAAGCTCGATTTATTAAAATGAACTCGCTTTCTTATTAATAAACCTTATTTAGATATGTTGCTGATAACTAAGCAAATAAAGAGGAAAAAATAGGATGGAAGTAGAATTGGAGCGTTGATTTGATATGAGCGTTATCAGAGTATATCTACTGAGTTATGCAAACCTAGGATGTCTAGTGTTCTTCGTGCTCGAAGTTAAGGACTACTTCAAATAATATTTGGGTGTTGAGCCATCTAAGCTTCAACAAACCTATTCATGAATCAATTATTCTTCTTATTAACCACTGCTCTGATGTTCATCCCTTGGAGTGTTAAGCTAATTTATGGTATGCTATCAGATTGTGCTCCAATTTATGGCTACAGAAGAAAAAGCTACCTAATGATAAATGGCGTCATCGCTTTTACCTCTTTGATTGCAATTGTCCCCGATTACTTCAACTCCTACACAAGCGTAACAGTTTTTCTTGTTCTTCATATGTCCGGTGTCGCATCCACTGATATCCTTGCTGATTCACTAATCACTCCTTATCTTTTCTTTTTATAATTAATGGTGGTTGAGTCTAAGAAAGATAAAGAGAGAGGAAGTGAAGACCTTCAAACCTTATCCTTTATTTCAAACACTAATCATTATAAATTTAATGAAGTTTGATAGTAAACAGTTTGTTTGGAATCTTTGGAGCAATTTTAGGAGCCTACTTTACATAATATGTGCATCCTAAATGGGGACTCTTACTCTATTCTTTCTTTGGACTGCTGATAGTCTATGCAGCTTCCAAAATGAGAGAGAAGAAAGAAATATTCTCAACTAGTAAATGCTAGAATTTCAAGAATCTACTTCTTTAAATAGGAAAATCACTTAAAACACCAATCATCTACAAAGTCTGCATTGAATTTTACTTAAATTAAATTTCATAATTTTAACTTATTAAAGATTATATTTTTGCATTTTTCAGTTCTTGGCAGGAGCTGTGATCCCCCGTTTCCAAGACTACAAATACTACTTCATGCTAGACGTATTGGGATACCCTGAGTATGTGTATGCCTTGATTTTCATTTTATCGTATATGAACATGCTTCTGCTAGCAGGATAAATAATTTTAATATAAATAACTTGATTATGGATTATTCCACTGGATATTCCATAACCACACCTACCGGCAAGGAATGGGATTTGCTATATTTCTGACGACTTTGACCACTCTCTTTGATCTGGCTTTTGTGAATCGATGGAATATATCTATCGGGTATTGGGATTCGGGCATTATATTGCAATATCATGTTTAGTGTTGGGTGTCGATTCTTTGAACTATTCTAAGATTTATGAATAAGACTTTTAATGCTTTACAAATGAAACTTCTATATATTATGTCAGAATTAGCCAAAATTGTATCAATATTGGCAAGATCATTTTAAAGATTTGCCTTTATATTTCTAATGGGTTCAAATTTCAGATATTTTTCAAAATTTATGCAAATATGTTTCAATTCATTTATTTAATCCATTAAAATAATAGTTTTAAATTATACAAATTTTTAGACAGATACTTGAAATTAGTTCATGAAATCTTAAATTACATTATTTCAAAATTAAACTATATAATAATTAAATATTATCGTTCAGTGCTTTATTTTAAAATATTGCAAATTAATTTTGAAAAAATTCGTCTTTCTAACAATTAAAGAAAATATAACTTTTGTATTTCTATTCTTAAGAGCATATTTTAGATATGATTTATTTATTTAAACTTGTCTATAATCGTTCTAATCTTCAGAATTTATCATACGGCATGGAGATAAAGCTAGTGCTGTCCTTATTGCCATTTCTGTTGCTACCCTTGATTCCCAACAAAGATGAAATCAACTTCGACCACAAACTTCAAGCAGTTAATCAACAAGACAGAAAACAGCAGTTAATAGAGCAAGATAAATAATAAGCATGAAGCACATTCAATTAAATCAAATAGGTCGAAAGCCTTCACTTCTTAAATTAACATTTAATTTGCCAAGAATATTTCATATTTATTGCACCTTAACTTTTCAAAATTGTTTGAATCAATAAGCATGAAATTAAATGATAATAACTCTGAGATAAGTTTTTGAAGGGCATCAAGCCATTTGGTTAAGAGAAGAAGCTGAAGTTTGCTCTTCTGATGCGATATCAGAGAGATTTAGGACTCTGCCGTTCGCATTAAGGAGGGTAGGTTCTCCATTAACTGAATTAACTATCAAAGGCTGATCATAGTTCTCAACCAAATACTCGTTCTTAGTTTTTCTCGCAGCTGAGCTTAAATATAATCCCTTCTAACATTTATTTCTTTGTTTAGCTTTGAGACTTGGCCATGAAATTTTATTTTCTGAGTTGATCTCTCTTGATGTGAGTGAGAATGGCTTCCTTTCTTTGCTGGCGCTCTGAAGGATTGGCACATTAGTCGTCATTCTCCCAGAGAGGAGAGAAGCCCCATCGGCAGCCACCCTCAATCATGATTCCGTTGAAAATGGAGTGCACCAAAGTGAGGAGAGTGTTCTGGTAACACACCAATATAGTCACAGTCATTCCCAGGAAGTAGTGGTGGATGTGAAGATCAATCATACATACAAGCCAAATATTCTATTTAATTATATGAAGATGGTAGGAGGGACCTAGGTACTTGCCTTGAAGCCAAACTCCACCTAAGATAACAGCAAGCACTCCCACATAAATGAGGCCAAAGCTGATTGTGGAGTAAAGATAGAACAGGTAAGAGGTAATGGACAGGAGGAGAGTAATTAGGCCGAGGAAAAGGGCCCACAGGAACCAAGGCCAGTTCTTCATCACATTCCAGTCGAGAGTAAACTGTTGCAGGATGCCTACATCCATGTGAGTGAATTACAAGCCAACCAAAAATCCTAGAGTCCAAATGAAGTAATTGTAGTTCAGAACCTCTTTAAATTATTTAAATGTAACTTCTCTAAATTGCATTTAAAATTCTCATTTAAGATAAGGGAATTAAATAAGTCTTGTTGAGTATATTCGTGGCACTTAGGAGCATTGAGAGAGGGACCTCCTAGTAATTGATGCTTGTAATCCATAGCTTCAATAGATAGCAACAACTGATGAAGGGGACTTCTGAGCATATGAGGGTCCTATAGCTCAGGTTGTCTGACATGCTAATGAGCGGGTCCCTCATGCTCAGCTTAAATTATATGAATTTTATATTTTAGCTAAATGAGAATATAATGCATAAATATGCGCACTATTTTGTAAGCTGGATTACAATAGGACTAAAGGTCTTCATTCTGTCTGAGCATGACGATGCCAGAGGCAAAGAAAAGCACAAACAACAGACCAGAGAGAATCTTGATGTCCTTGTAAGAGCCATCAGCACTCTTGAAAGGGTTATTTCTATAGTTTATTTAATGATATGAACATAATCACTTTTTAGTTCTGAAGGTTGACGATGTTGATGAACATGAAACCAAGGATCATCATAATTCCGTAGTAGGCCAGTTGCTACAAGGGAATGAACTTAGTGTGCACGTAGTATCTGTAGTAGATGTTGTCTACCAAAGCAAAATACAAACAAAATTACCACCATATTTAATTATATATGAGCAAGTTCTGTGTTGATATCCCAAAACAAATAGCTAAAGTATTTGGCTATAGGATAGGCCAGATAACCGAAAATAGCAGTGCCCACTATGAAATAGGCAACTAACCACCAGTTTGTGGGGTCATCTCTCAATTTATAGCACTTTTTATGCTCCTCAGAGTTATTCTA
The DNA here is from genome assembly GCA_027382625.1 of Tetmemena sp. SeJ-2015. Taxonomy (NCBI): domain Eukaryota; phylum Ciliophora; class Spirotrichea; order Sporadotrichida; family Oxytrichidae; genus Tetmemena; species Tetmemena sp. SeJ-2015. The sequence continues at coordinate 22,382 of JAJKFJ010022694.1, read as the reverse complement.
AGGAGATTCAGGATCCTTATTGGACTGCATTTATATTATTCCTCAAATTTATTTTGGTAAAGATTGTATCAAACTTCTCGATCAAGAGAATGAATAGCTTTCTTTATAAAAAGGATTGTATTTTATTAAAAAAATTTGCAATTCTTCTATTAGTTTTAATGAAATAAGAATTCATATATACTTGAAAGCTATTAAATTTAATTATAATTTTATGTTCAAGTAAATAGAATTCAATGTCAAATAAATAGCCAGCATTATTGATAAGAATTCTATTCTCATAATTTTATTTAATTTTTTAATAAGGAAATGATTATGACTGCAGAATGATGGAAAATAAATGCACTTTTGTGATTTTATTTAGTTTTAAGAATATTATAATTATTAAATATTGAAATAACAAGCAATATATTTATGAATTTACTCATTAGAATCCAGTGATTTATTTTTGATTTTTTAAGTTAAAAATTGAAGAATTCGATTAAAAAAGGAGTATAAATTATTTTTTGCAATTAAACCTGCCATAGATAAAATTGAAGCCAAATAAAATAGAAATCTAGCAGTGATATATTATCCTCCTGTATATACTAAAGAAAGTTGAAGCCTGTTAAATTAAGCGGTATGAGTGTTTGTAATATTAATAAAAGCGCAATAATAAATGAACAACCAAGACCCCAACAACAGGACCTCCAGGAAGAGAAATACACATATATATATTTTATAGAAAGTTCGATGAGATCGACAGAGACGAGGATAGAAAAAGATAAGAAGAGAGACAACTCCTATTCCCTGAGTAAGAAACATAAACCATAGAATTATTTCACTCAAGCCTTTGAGACTGTTGCTTAATTCATTCTTTAGAGCCACATTTGGGCAATAGCAAAGCGATCAGAACTAGGCCAACTACAGCGATAACGATGAGGCTAAGGAAGTTACTGATCAACAAATATATAATTTTCAATTATAATTTCTGAGATAATTCTTATATTCAGTTATCACTTGTCTATTTTTCAATTTTAACTTTATAAATTTGATGAATATAAATTTAATTCTAATATAGTTAAAATTTGATAATCAATTTGAAGAAGAGGATGAAGTCTAGGACACTTTAATATTCTAAATTGTGTATTTTATATGACAGCGTAGAAGACGAGGAGGGAGAAGATCTGGAGCAGAATATGGAAGCGTGAGTCTCTTATTAATTCAAAATTACTATCCCGCAAATTTGTTTTCATGGTGATTTCAGAATTTTTGTTCAAATTAATTCTTGAAGCTAATGTAAAATATAGTGACTATGGAGCTAATGAGTTCCTCGATCGTTATGAGGAAGATGGAATTGACGATGAGAGTAACGTGAATGAGCTTGGCTAAACTCACAATTTACATTTTTGTCCTTTTAGAGTCATGATTTAAATAAAATATTCATTTTCACAAATATTAATCATCTTAGATTTCTTAATGAGATTTCCATCAATATAAATAATCTTTACTTAATTTAAAAGCATTAATGGCAAATAAAGCTATTAAAGTTTATGAAGAGAGAAAAAGAGCTGAGAGAGCAATGCGTGAGCAAGAGAAAATGCACCGCAGATATAATCAAAGAGTGCCTGGAGCTTTCTTTGACGAAGAGGATAATGAAGACTCAGAGGACGAGCTGTAAAAAGCTATGAGAAATGCTCGCTTCAGAAGCGCTTAAATAGGAGGAGTTTTTGACGAAAATATGGGCGATTTCCCAATCAATAGATATGGAATTAATTTGAAGAACATAAGCAAGTTATTTTAAATGACAGAGGATGCAATTGACTTTGAAGATGTAAAGGCAGACTTGCAGAGTGGATTCTAAGACCTGAAGTGGAGAGATGGATCAGAAAGAACTTCTCTGAATTTCTCCGCTCTTTTGAAGATGAAAATGGACAAAATGTGCACGAGCAGAGAATTAACGAAATGTGTTCAAACAACAGACAGTCTCTTGAAATCACCTACAATCATCTTTCCATCAGAGCTCCTACTATTGCCATATGGGTTGCAGAAGAACCTAGAGTCATGCTACTTTCAACATTTTATTGTAAATTAAATTTGCAAGCTACCAATTTTGAGCGTAGTCGCATACGATATAGCTCTTGAGCTTTATCCCGAGTATGGCAACATTCACAAGAGCATCTTTCTTAAAATACAAGTGCAATAACTTATAAAAGTTATCTTTGTGAGAGTGGGCAGTCTTCCTGTTTAAGATAGCATTCGTGAGTTGAGGTAGATGAACATGAACTCCCTCATCAAAATTAGAGGAGTGGTAGTCAAGAGAAGTAACGTCATGCCAGAGCTCGCTAAAATGTTCTTCCGCTGTGCTTGCGGAGATATCAAAGGACCCCTCTACCATCAGAATGAATATGAAGGAAAGATTTTTAATGATGCTTCTGAAATAATTTGAAAGCAGTTCCTAGGTTAGTGCGTGATGTGTCAAGCATATGGACCTTACATCATGGATGAGAAGAATACTGTTTATAGAAACTACCAAAAGTTGACTGTGTAGGAGACACCAGGAACCGTCCCTCCTGGTAGAGTTCCCAGACAAAAGGAAGTCATAGTTACAAATGATCTTGTTGACTCTGCAAGACCTGGAGATGAGGTTGAAATTACTGGTGTTTATATCAACTTCTCAATACTTGCATATATTTATCCTATCAACAGATATGAGTACTTCGCAAACATCAAGCATGGATTCCCAGTTTTCCACACATTGATCGAAGCAAACAATCTCAAGAGATTCGGAGATGAAGATGTGGTTGATCTCACTGATGACGATAAGCATATGATCAAGAACTTAGCAAGGGATCCTCAAATCGGCAGAAGAATCTTCAAGAGTATCGCCCCTAGTATTTATGGCCACGTCTTTGTGAAGAAGGCTCTCACACTTAGCATGTTCGGAGGAGTTCCAAAGGATATTTCAGGAAAGCATAGAATCAGAGGAGACATTATAATAGAATTAAAAGATAAGCTTATATGAACTAGTTGTAACGTGCTTTTATTGGGAGACCCAGGAACTGCAAAGTCCCAATTCTTGAAATATGTTGAGCACGTCTTCCACAGATGCGTTTATACCACTGGTAAAGGTGCTTCTGCAGTAGGTCTAACAGCAGGAGTCCACAAAGACCCAGTTACTGGAGAATGGACTCTCGAAGGAGGAGCCTTAGTCCTTGCAGATAAAGGTATTTGCTTGATTGATGAGTTCGATAAGATGAATGACAGCGACAGAACTTCAATTCACGAGGCTATGGAACAGCAAAGCATCTCTATTTCAAAGGCAGGCATTGTTACAAGTCTGCAAGCTAGATGCTCGGTTATTGCAGCTGCCAATCCTATCAAGGGAACATATAACACTGCTCTCTCATTCGTTGACAACGTAGACTTGACAGATCCCATTCTCTCGAGATTCGATATCCTCTCAGTCATCAAGGATTAAATCATTTGATTGTGATTTGCTTTGGATGATGTAGACGAAGACACTGATGATGCGTTGGCAACTTTTGTCATTAATTCTCACATCAAGTATATATACTAATACGATAATAATGCATAATTTGAAAGTCCCATCCAGAGACTCAAGCAGACATGAGGCTCAGTAATCTCAATGAGCTTAATCAAGAGTAAGAGCAACGAGTTCAATTAATGTTCAAACATCTTGAAGAAAATCTCCTTGATGAGGAAGAGTCCAAGAGTCATTTACTCTAAATGGGAGGTGGTGGAAACCGTGAGCTAGAAGGAGTTGAACCTCTTACTTAGGAAGAGCTACGCAAGTATATTATGTACGCTCGCAAATACGTTTTCCCAAAGCTTAATGAGATTGACTCAGACAAGGTGACTCAGTTCTATGCTGATGTAAGAAAGCAATCTATGAAGGTAGGAGGTATCCCAATTGCAGTGAGACACATTGAGTCAGTCCTTAGAATGTCAGAGGCCCACGCCAAGCTTCACCTAAGAGAATATGTCCGCACAGATGATATAGATACCGCTATCGCCATGATGATTGAAAGTTTCCTCCAGTCACAGAAGTTGCATAATCAGCGCCAAATGAAGAAGGAATTCGACAAGTATCTTAACGTGCGCCACGATTAGAATCAGCTACTTTATAATGTTTTGAAGAAAATCGCTCTCGATCAAGTAAGTATAATTGCTTTGATTATTAATCTTTTGCGTATTTGCTACAGTATAATCTAACCTGTTTTTAGGCAATTTTGATAAAATACACTCAAGGCATAGAGGAAACTACAAAAGTGGATACTAAGATATCATATGCTATGTTTATGCAGGAGGCCAGAGACTTCCCCGAGCGTCTGCGTCAAGACTTTTTCAAGAGCTCTATATTCACGAATGAATTTAAGTTAGAGGGAGATTACATCACTACTAGTGTTCGTGTTTGATTAATATACATAATAGAGAACTATAAAGAAAAGGAGCAGAGATAAATATGGCAAAATAGCAATACTAATTTATTATTCAAAAAATTTGGTCTTTATTTTACGAATAATTTAATTGCAGATTTTATAGATTACACTAATTAACTCACTTATATAATTAAGAAAAATGAAATTTTTTAAATAAAACTTCATTTAATGGTAGTTAGATTAGTGTATTTAAACCCTTTTAAATAATATGTATAATTGAAGTTTAATTGACTAATTAATATTATATGGATAACTGACAGCATTATAAAAATTACTGAACATGAGTCATCTCTACTAAATATATAATTTTAATAACTATAAAATGAATTTTGATTCTAAACTTGAACAATTAATTTATATAAAATAAGTTATAATTATTTATATTAGTTATCTAGATTTTAAGATTATAGAATTTAATAATTTAAGTATTAAATGAAATTTTTTACAAAATGGGAGTCAATGTGCATCTATTTTAAATAATTATTGCATCATTCGATTCAATTTTTACTGTATATTCTTCCAACTTTTGAGGCGTTCATCAGTACATAATTGTTCGAGGATATATATTGTAAAAACTGTAGCTTGAAAATTTTTGCCTTTCACAATATTTCTTATTTGAGAGATGGTTTAAAAACTTTAGAAGGAATTTAAATTTATTTTAGATAGCCTATCAAACAAACTGCAGGTTGGGATTTTTAAGTAATTTATTATTTTAACATCTATTTAATTTAATTGAATAAGTTAATTAAGAAAGAGTAAGATGTTGAATAAACCTTAAGATTTATCCAAATTTTGTGTTGTAAAAATCTCTCAATTGATTTTAAGAATTTTATATTCTATATATACAATTTCATTTCCCACTCCCCTTATAAACTCATTATTGTATTGAATTTATCATTTTGAAAACCAAATGATAAAAAAGTTGAGAGAAAATTCATGAGTTTCATAATGATTAAAAAATTAAATGTGCAGTATATAATATAAAGAGGGAATAAATTTTAATATTTATACTACTTAAATTTACTTAGAGTTACCTTTTTAAAAAATGATTTCTATAAATGATTTACTTATTTTTAATTAAGATATAATCTATTTAAAAATTACTATATAATTGAAGCCCATGATACCTTAAAAGATGCAATAGCCATTTAAAGACAGAAGGGAGAGAAGTTAATAAATGTTGGCATGAAGCATATAGCTCTATGGATGTTCTCCTTGGGGATCTATGGACTATTTTTTCGGGAGACTAATGAATCATTCTTCTTTAATTATATCCATAAATAATTATTTTTAATTTATTTAGGGTTGTGACTGCATTTGTAACGACTCTTGCATCTCTTATTTCTCTGCTTACAATAAAGATGTTTCCCTCAACCAGCTAAATCGTGCCTTTCATTTTCATTTTCTTTTGCTTTGTGAATGCCACTGAGAGGTTTATATACGAGTATCCAGATAATTTCAGACTCGCTGAACCGTAAGTCTCAATTCTATATTCTCAAAATTTGCTTGAGAGCAATTGTAAGAAAATTAATCCCTCTCTTTAATTTCACCAAAATAACTTTTTATGATAAGTATGTTAATGATTGGTTATAGTTTGCTTGCTTGTAATGCTTGCTAAGAATTTTTCAACAACTCACTTCATACATATTTATTTATTTTTGTTTTTCTTGAGAGGAATATAATTAATTTACAAATAGAACTTTCAAGTTTATTCATTCTAGTCTGATATTTAGAATTATCTTATCTCAAATTTAAAATGATATGGGGATACTACATCATTAGAAACTACTATCACTACAGTAAGAAATTTCAATTAATCTTGATGGTATAAATCTTTTTTCTTAGTCTCAATCATAATAACTAGCCATATTTTTAACCAGTACTTTATTAGACTATTTTAATGCTGATTTTATCACTTGCACCATCATTCTCATTTTCTTGACTGACCTTGGTGCAAGGTAGCAGGAAGAAGGACTTAAATAATTTTTAACATTGTTCGAATTTATAGGTTATACAAATTAAAAAGTAAATTAAAATAAAATGGATAAAGATGTTCAAGTATCTAAAATTTAAATAATTATTTTAACAAGAGATGTGCAGAATTAATACTAAGATTATTATCTCCTTGCAACTTTTGTGTGGGAGCGTTATAAGCATGCCAAGGTACTATAAAAAGACTTATTAAGATATAAGAATTTTCAAGAACCTTATTTCGCTTCTAAAGGAAAAAGAAATAATTTAAGAATAAAATCATTTATATTGTAATTAGTTATCTCGCAAGTAATTTTAGAGATCAAAATTTTTAAAATGCTTTATTGTTGGAGTGCTCATTCAATATTTTGCACATCAGAGGATTTAATAAAATTTTAAACTATAATTACTGTTTAAATTTTAATAAATGCATATAGCAGCTGAGTGAAGCTAGAGAAAACTAGGTAAAATTAAAATAAGAGTGATTCATTTACTGTTATAGATAAAAGATAACTTTGAGAGCACTTTACAAGTCATCCCTTAAGGAATTAAAATTATAAATCTATGTTATAATTCTGGTAATAGATTAGAAATCTAACAAAATTCAGTATGCTAATCATGAAGCGCAAAGCATTCTAAATGCAGAATAGGCAAATGAAATTCATGAAAAGCTTGATCACTTCAAGTCAAAAGATATTTTTAATTCATGTAATTTCTTATTATAGTATTCTAACAATCAGGGGGGTAGTCAAAAGTTAAATACACGTTTGAAAAGTGAATCTGAGCGAGTTGATAGCGGTTTTGTTTTTACAGGGAGATTTTTTTATTCTGAGGAATTTATTTGAAATGGGGAATTTTAAAAAAATCACACTTATTAAAGTTTAAATCTAAATTTAAAATTTAAATTTGACACATTTTAAGTTTGGAACATTGGAACTTGGAACTTTGGAACATTTTGGAGTATTAGGGCGTGATCACATTTTTTTTTAAAAATTGCCGAAAAAGATAGAGCGCATACTAATAAAGGCGTAGGAAATGTTCCAATGTTCCAAAGTTCTAATCCTGCGACAGATGGAGTTTAAATATATAAGAGCTTGGAATATATAATTATTTATTTAAATATTCAGCTCCACTTTAAATGGAGGCTCTCCACCTTATTGATACTTTTTGGGTAAAATGAATCAGCCCTCCACACCAGCAAGGATCCTCCATCCTACCATAAGAAACTTGCGTTTTTCCTACATCTTGACAGAAGTTTTTCCCGAGAGATGATCAAACAGACGGAAGCAGCCCTGCTTGACTTCGTTAAAGATATTTAGTCGGTTTGATCTTTGAAACCTCTAAGGACAGAGAGCTATACTTGGTCATCCTATTAAAGAGCACTTCTCCAGGCCTCAGCAAATACTACTTCCACTCAAACAATTAAGAGGAAAGCAATTCTTGGATAGCAGGAAATAGAGTGCAAGAGCATCAACAGAGGAAATCTTTCCCAAGCCATTAAATTGCAAGGCCCAGCCAAAGTATTCACTGGAAGTCTATCTGAATTGCTCCGTGCTCTGGAAGTTCAATCAGAACGTGTGAGCAGAGAGAGACTATCTCAAGCAATAGAGGAGGGCAAGGAATCTGATCCAATTATCCAGTATGCCATCCAGCAGATGAGAGAGGGTCGAGCCCAGAGTTTCCAGGATCTCTTTAACAAGAATATGGCTAATCCTAAGGTATGCGAGAAGCTCTCAGATAAATAATCTAAAATAGAGGCTCTCTTTAAACTCCACAGAAAAGCAGGGGCCATACCAAAGCTTGAGCTCTCGCACCGAGATCAGCTGCTTTCATACTTAGAGGACATGAGAATTGGTCCACACAGTCGGGAAGAAGCGCCATAATCACGGATCACATTCTTGAGTCGTACAATCTGCAGGAGGCAGTGGAGGCCATCTATGAGATCATTGTGAAAAGAGTGATCAGAAGATGAGAGGAGTATGGCTACATGGGATGCCCGGCACAGGAAAGAGCTCTCTAGCAGGCTTACTTGAATAGATATTTCACTCCGAGCAGCTTGAAGAGGTGACTGATACCTTTGTCCTGGATTAGCAAAAGGAGGGGTAGTCGGCAACCCTCATCATCTTAGATGAAGTGAACAGCCCATTTCTTTTCAAAAAAAGTGATTGCAAAGATGAAGCGCTTCTTTGAAGGCAAAGGGTTCGCGCATAACGTAAAGCATATGGCAGCAGAGAAAAGGTACCAAGGATGCTCAGTGTTTATAACATCTAACGACACCCCACTCAAGTACATGAGCAGCCTTGACCGAGAGGCGTTTGAGGCGAGAGTGAGATTTGTAGAGATGCGGAGAGGCAAGAATTATGTGAAGCAAGCCTTTCCAATTGTAGCAGATCAGATAGCCGTATACTTTGAAGAGAGGATGATCAGAGATGGACTAATTCAGCATAAGGTTGGACAAGATGGAGATGGAATGGCAGAAACCAACATTGAGGATCTGACTGAAATAGGACCTCATCATTTTCGATGAGAACTAAGTGATTAGCAGTGAACAACTCAGCACTATGCAATGACTAATTAGTTTTGTAATAATTATATATTCCAACGCTCTTATATATTTAAACTCCATCTGTCGCAGGATTAGAACTTTGGAACATTGGAACATTTCCTACGCCTTGATTAGTATGCGCTCTATCTTTGGTCGGCTAATTTTTAAAAAAAGATGTGATCACGCCCTAATACTCCAAAATGTTCCAAAGTTCCAATGTTCCAATGTTCCAAACTTAAAATGTGTCAATTAATTTAATTGAGATTTAAACTTTAATAAGTGTGATTTAATTAAATTCCACATTTCAAATAAATTCCTACTAGAATAAAGGTTATCTCCAACTGAATCAAATTACAACACACGCTATCAACTCGCTCAGATTCACTTTTCAAACGTGTATTTAACTTTTGACTACCCCCCTGATTGTTAGAATAATATATATTTTAGAGCTGAATGATTAAATGCCAGAAAGTAACAGAGATAAAAATTTTAATACTTAAAAGGACTGCATTTTTCAGAGTTATGGATCATCAAGCTATCAGAAAGGCAAAAAGTTATCATTATCAAAATATCTTAATTAGCAAGAGCGATATAAAGGGAAAGAGATTGATGACAAACTATTTAAACTTAGAGGAGATGACTCTACTTTAGATTCACAATATATTATAATAAGATCAACCCCTATTTAAAAAGGCACTCAGTTATTAGTCCTCATTATTAGAATCAGCAATAAATCTTATACAATATGGTTTCCTGTTTTTTTAATTATAATGATGTTACCAAATTTAAGCAACTTGAAAAGACTTCAAAACGCATTAGGGGGATGTTCTTTTCCTCGATAGCCCATGAATTGAGAACACCTCTAAATTCAATCATCCCAATAAGTAAGGAGTTATAAAAAAGACAGAGAAGTGATGATGAAACTGCTAAGCTCTATTTAGAAATAATAATTAATTCTTCTCATCATCTTGAGAACGTAATTGAGGATGCACTTTATCTTATAAATAAAACTTACAGTCTTAATTTGATGTATTAAACTTGACATGAACCGCATTGAGAACAATAAGTTTGATATAAACTTATCAATGTTCAACATAAGAGAGACAGTAGATATAGTTGAAAACATAATGAGACTACAAATCTAACAGAAAGGATTATCTATAATCATTCATGTAGATCAAAATTATATGAATAAATTTCAAGCTATAATTTAAGATGAATCAGTGCCGGCTATTATTCAATGTGACAAGAAAAGATATAAATAGATACTCTTTAATTTAGTAGGAAACGCAAATAAATTTACTTTCAAAGGTTCAATATAAGTAAAGCTCAAATTCATCGATCAAACTCTCAAATATTTTTTATATCTCTCATTACATCTGTGAAAGACTCAGGAGTAGGCATAAGTGAAAAAGATTTAAGTAAACTGTTCCAATTTTTCGGTAAAATTCAAGCTCATAAAGACATCAATAAGTATTGAAATTTTATAGTATGTTTATAAGGGAGGCATGGGTCTGGGACTAACGATTTCAAAGATGATTCTTACTCAGTTAGGAGGAGAGATTACTGTAAAATCTAAAATCCAAGAGGGCTCCAAATTTAGTTTCAGTATTCCAATTCCAAGTTTTTCCTTTAAAGGTGTACCTCTCAAGAAAAATTCAACCTTAAATATAAGCTAGAGGAATGGTTTCCATTCATCTTTGGAAGATCACTTATATTATGATGACCAAGATATTTTTTTCCATCATTATTTTATTCTTAAGATATGATTCCTCTTTTAAGCAATAACTAATAAGAGCAATCAAATTCGATTGAAATCCCAAAGCTAGAAGTCACTAAGACTCTACTTGAAAAATATGACATCTCTAAAAATCCTAGTTCAAGAATAAATCTCTCAACCAGATCTGAAAATTTCTTAATGGAGCCAGAGAACTTTAGCTTCACATATTTTTCAAAGTTTTGCTTATTTTCTTCTTAGGACAGTAAATTTAGAGTTATAATTAATCCCCACGAATATTTGCAGGTTCTCTTCCTTTAAGTGTGAGAAATTCTTCTAGAAATCTTAACCTGAGTTAATAATAGAATTATAACATTCGACTTGAACAACGAAAAGGCAATAGAGGAGTATTTTATAGAAAGCAAAGCTGAATTCTATGATAGTTTAATACCATTGTAAAGAAGATGCCATTAAGAGGACAAGTAGTAAAAACCGATTGATAAAGGAAGTTTTGATAATGATGATAAAATAATTATTAATTTAGTTTTTCAGTACTACCATCCAGTTCAATAAAAGGAGGAATCAAAATACTTCTAGTTGACGATGCACCGTACAACTTACTCGTAATGAAAGAGCTTTTGAAAAACAATCTTACAGTTGGAGATATTTAAACAGCTCTCAATGGCTAACAAGCACTAATTTATTTGTAATTAAAACTTTTTTTTATAAGCATTAGATATGATACATTCTAAAGAAAACCTTTTTGAGAACATCTTTACAAATTAATCTCCTATTTCTCTGTTTGACTTTATCTTTCTAGATTTGCATATGCCAGTCTTAGATGGAGAATAAGTAAGTTTGCTTACGATATTTTTGCAAACTTTTAGCATTTTTAATATACAAACTTTGATTTATAGGTAGTGAAAATTTTACGAGAGCAAGAGAAGAAGAGAGAAATTAGTTTTAAAAATACTCAGATTATAGCATTTTCTGCTATTTCTATGAAGCAATTCAGAGAGTTGAAACACTATCTTCACTTTGATAGATTTAGTAAATTAATAATGCTATTTCATTAAGTATCTATAGTGGAAAAGCCTATCACTTTTGAAAGATTGCAAAGTCTCCTCGAAAAAGTTTATTTTTAGTTATAATTTAAAATATAAAAACTTAAAGTGAAATAATTTATTAATTCTTCAATAAAATATTTTTAGGAAATTAATGCGTAATTGAAGCAGATGACCAAAACTTTATCAAGAAAGATTATTATATAGAGATTGTGGGGGGTATTATTTTTATGTTAGATTCTCAGAGGAGATACCTAGTTTTTAAAATTTTGATTGCATTTAAATTTAGAAATCGCTTTTTTATATTAAGATTTTTTGTTCTGAAGTTCCAAAAATGTTCTAAGATTTCACAAAACTCATTATGAAAGTAGAATTCCAGTAAGTTTGTGTTTATAATGGCTCAAGATCTTTCTTTAAATTGACCCAAATGTGATCGAATGGGGAATTTTTCTTTTAAGTGAAAGTTACTAGAGCTGCTACTATTGAAGCTGTTGAGGAGACATCTGAAATGCTAATTTAAATAACAAATGCATCAATCAGTTAAAATACACTCAAGATTATCAATTTATAGCAACAATTATTCATCTTTTTGAAAACAATCCTTAAGTATTTAAAAGAAATATTCTCATCGTTTTAAAAATTTATAAAAAATGAAATGAATTCAATTTATATCAAACTACAAAGAAAGTTAAAGAAAATGTTCTAGACCTATTATAGGGAGAAAAAAAAGATTTAAAATGATAATTTTATAAATTATTTTTTATTCCGAAAAAGAATATTGAATCAACTTAGACACAGGATAATATGCAAGCAAATGAAATTAAAGTTTCTTATATTTCTTAAATAAATTTAAGTTATACTATTTACAACTCTTAATTATCTATTGATATTAGAGTTTCTTAAATTTTGAGGATGATTAAATTTAAATAAAAAATAAATATAAGTTCATTATATTTCAAAGGCAGGTCATTAACTTTCTGATATTTTCCAATTGAGTAAATGTAAGAAGATGAAAATAGCTTTCAATTTTGTAAAACTCTCAAACAAGTTGCCAAGGTTCTTCTTTGGCGTCCTTGCTACTGTACGTGCAGAGTACCTCAAAGAGATCATTGAAGATGCACACAGGAAGAGATTCTAAGTAGAGGAGAACGACCCAAAGAAGCAAGGAATAGTTATCAGCGACGAATGGTTTGAGCAGCTTCAGAAGTATCCCTACTTCTCTAGTAAGTTTTAGAGTTTAACTGTGTAGAGAAACCTGGCACTGGCATCTACTTAATGAAGGAGAGAGCAAAGGTATTCAGAGCACGGAAGCAAAATACAAGCATCGAGGTGAGCAAGCGTCTATCACTATACAAACTTAGGGACGACGAGATGCACATAGATACGGGATTTGATATATAAATTATGCTAATTTGTAAGAGATTGCTATCAGGTAAATAATACAATTTCTTTTTAGTGTATACTAAAATTTTAATCCCTTTATAAAATTTATAAATAAATTAGATCAGTTTAGCTAAAATGTTTTCATCTTTTAATTTTGTAAACAAACTATTGATTCTTCATATGGTGATAAAAAAATTACTGCATTTTAAATTATATCTGCCAAAAATTCATTCTATATTATGATTTGTAATATTTTCTCTGCTTTATTAAGTTATTATTTTAAAAATATTTATATAGCTGAAAATTTATTAGTAAATAGAATAAAGTTATAATTAAAATGGAAGAAATTATTGTCATTTGAAGTTTGTTAAATTTTAAATAATTATTATACCATTCTATTCATAATATAAGTCTAAGAATTTTATATCTTTGCAATTTCTGTGTGGAAGCACTCAATAAAGAGTTATAAGTGATTAAAGTCGGTGTAAATTTAGCATTTGGATATATTGCATTCATCGTCTCTAGCTGCTAAGGAGGGCCGAGATCATGAGGAAATAAGAAACTTATTTTTAATTTGATTAGCTTTCGAATAAGCTACAAAAGGGGGGTTGTATTGTTTTACTTATTCCTTTTGTTTTTTCTTTAATTTAAAAATTAATTTTAATTTAAAATTAAAAAGAATTAAAATTTTTTTTTAGGAAAAAATTTATTTTTTTTTTAAATAAGTTCGATTTAGTCTTTTTTAATTTAGGATTTCAATTATATTTAGCTTAAGATAATTTTTTTTAAAAAAACACTTTACGCTTGGCATTGAAAAAACTATAAGAGAAGATACTAAGATATCAGTGAATATTTTTATGTAGGAAGTCAGAGGCTTCCTCGAGCGCCTGCGAAATACTTTTTCAAGAACTCTTTACTCAGCAATTAATTCAAAGTAGAGAGAGATAATTTTAAACCCCAAACGTTTTTTACAAATTTGGGATACGAAAAATTTTTTCATTTAAAATATTAAAAAAATAAAAAAATAAAAAGTTTTCTTTAAAAAAAATTTTTAAATAAATATTTTTAAATTTTTTTTTATTAAAGGTTTCCCTTTTAAACAAAAAATAAAATAAATGAAAAATTTATTAAGTGTCCATTAAACTACTATAAAATTATTTAAAATACGTAACTTTATTAATCGACACTTAATCTTGTCATATTATAAAAAAGAAAATGAAATTCGATACTAAGAACGAAGAATAAAATAAAAGGTTATATAAAAAGAAAAAATTAAGCTTATTTAGATGATGAATTTGATTGTTTATAAATTCAGAGGAATTAGTCTTAATTTGTTTTATAAAAACTTTCAAAACAAAATGATAGAAAACATTCAATATTTTTTAAAAAAAATATTTAAAAATTATTAATTTAAAAAGATACCTTGAAAGATGCAATAGCTATATAAAGATAAAAAGGAGAGAAGCTGGTATAAATGGGTATGAAACATATAGCGCTATCAATGGGCTCTTTAGGAATCTACGGGTTCTTATTTCGCGATACTGAAGAATCTTTCTACTTTAATTAAATTTCCAAAAAAATTCATTTTTTTTAAAGTAGTGACTCCATTTATTACAGTCTTCGCAGCTGTAATTTCTTTGATTACAATTAAGATGTTTCCCTAAACCAGCTAGATTATGCCTTTCATTTTTATCTTTGTTGGTTAAGTGAATGCCACTGAGAGAATTATCTATGAGTATCCAGATAGTTTTAGACTCGGTGAACCGTAAGTTCCTGTTTTAATAATTAGCAAGCTTTGTTCTTTCAGGACAATTATCCATATTATCCCTCTTTAAGTAATAAATCAAGCTAATTGTTATTTTATTATGTTAATTATAAATTTAGGCTGTTTGCAGTTAATGCATGTTAAGAATTTTTTATCAATTCTCTTCATACATCTATTTATTTTATATACAAACAGGACCTTCAAGTTTATACATTCTAGCGTGATTAATTTGAAATTATAATAAAAATAAATTCGAATTAAGATTTTGGGTTAAATTAAATACAGGCATAATTTTTGATTAAATGAGGGCACTGTCAAATTAAGTATATTCTTTAAGTCATTTTTTTTGCTATTGCACAGCATTTTAAATGCTTGTGTGGTTTAAGAGTCGTCTTATATATATACTTCGAATGTCACATCCGCTATATAATATTCAAAATAATAAAATTAATCTTTGAGGATTGACATTCAAGTGCTTTATCACTCATCTCTGAAAGCTAAAAGATGAATTTGAGGTTATTACTCTCTAAGAATAAATTTAAGATTCAAAAATTATTCGAATGAGAGCATTCATTCTTTATTTTAATTCTCTCTTTTATGGAAAATTGCATACACATATTTATTGTAAAACTTAAATACATATGTTATTTAATTCTTTAAAATAAAGGAGGGTCTTGCGAATAAAAATATGTGCTTAAAATAAATAAAATGGCAAGCTGAGAACTTTTACCTGATAAATATATTATAATATTTCATTTGGTAATAAAAATTAGATACCCAATTAAATAGTAAAGAATTCATTTGTGTCTAACTTTAATATCAAATATTAAAAAATGTTATAATTAAGCTATAGTAAAATTAATTATATCTTATAAAGAAGGAAGCTTTTTTCTATTTCTATTTCACAAGATTCTTTTTCTTTATTTTAAAATTTATAATATTTTAGAATTTAAAAAATTAATGTGATGTGGGGATACTACATCATCAGAAACTACTATCACTATAGTAAGATGTCTTAATATATCTGTGAAGATTTTATTTCAATTTTTTTACTCAGCCCAAAAAAGGGTCTTCTTTTAAAAAACCAAATTTGTATTGCATTTTAAACCGATTTTTCCGCACTTTCATGCTTATTTACTTGACTGATCTTGGAGCAAGATAAAATGAAGAAGGACTTAAATTTATTTATAAGACTAAATTTAATACATTGAAGAATTAAAGTATAACAAATATATAGTATAAGAGAATAAATTTAATTTTATAAAGTTAATAATTTTTGACTATCCAATATGGCATTATTTTGTTCATAAAAAATTTAATATTTTTTTCTTAAGACTTATCAGAGATAGTTCATTTTGAATTATAAGTGTAAATTTTAAATTTTAGAGCAGCTTCATATCTCTATACTGGAGGATTTTGAAGTATATTAAAGAATCAATTTAAATTTTTGGTTGGTTGGTTACCATATAAACCTACCTACTTATCTTATATTTATGGGCGGCCAATTTTTTATCATCGTTGCAACACTTGCTATTATTTAACTCCAACTTCAATATCAAATTAAACTCTTATAAAGCTATATAATCAAAATTCAATAAATGCATATAGCAGCTTAGTGAAGCAAGAGAAAATTAGGTAACAAACATTCATTACTCAATAATTAAATTCAGATTAAAGATAACTTTGAGAGCACCTTACAAGTCATACCTTAAGGAATTATTAATATTCATATATATTAAAATTCTGGTAATAGATTAGTAATCTAACAAGATTCAATACGCTAATCATGAAGCACAAAGCATCCTAAATGCAGAATAGGCAAATGAAATTCATGCTAAACTTGATCTTTTCAAGTCAAAACAAATTTATAATATCACACCACTCTTATATTAAGAATAATTTAAGAGCAACGTAATTTAATAACAGAAAACGGCAAAGTAAAAAGACTAAGTAGCTAAAAAGATTAAACTTATCAGAATTATGGACTACCTAGCTATGGAGCTGTAAAGAAGGTATCGTTATCAAAGTATCTTATTCAAGAAGAGCGATATAAAGAGAAAGAAATTGATGATAAGCTATTCAAGCTGGAAGGAAAAGGCAACTTAAGCAGTTATTTTTTTAAAAAAATTTAAAAAAAAGGGATTATATTAGTCCCATTAAGCTGAAATTAATTTAAAATTATTTTTAAAAAATAAATAATTATAACTTATTGTTAAAATTTCTCATAAATGATTTTTTTATAGCAAACCAAAAATAAAAATGAGTTCATTCATGAGTAAACTCCTTAGAAACTCTTAAAAGTGAGATTTAATTCAGACACATGCCTCTTTTATAAATATCCATTTGTTATAAAATACACGTTATAACCTTTTTAAAAATTTTAAAACCAAAATTTTCAAGTATAAAATTTTGAAAATTTTAAAAATTTAAAATTAAAATTTTAAAAATAACTTTTTATTAAAATTAGAAAACTTAAACCAATCCTTTTAACAAAAATTTAAAAAATTATATTTACAAAAATAATCTCATTTATTTCTAAGAAAAACAAAATTAAGAATTATATTCTTTTTTTCTTTGGTATAATACTGATGTTTCCAAATTTAAGTAACTTGAAAAAAATCCCAAAAAGAAACAGAGAAATTAAAAATCAAAAAAAAAAAAATAAAAAAGGGAAAATTTTTAAATTTTTAGTAAACTTAAGTCCCCAAATCAAAAACCCAAATTACCAAAAAAAACTAAAATCCTATCTTCAGTTTCATTTTTACTCTAAGGTATGGATGTAGCACCCTTAAGAAAAAAGCCCGTTCCAAAATCCAAATAATACCAAACCCTTTCAAAAACAAAATAATGTTCGGAAAAAGCCCAAAAAGGTGTGTGTGCACTAAGTGGAAGGGGGAGCTCTTTTAACTTGAGCTGAGCAAGAGATCCTGTGCTTTTAAAAATTTTCAAGGTTGAGGGAAATCGGGGGGGCGTTTTTAAAATATGCACCTGATGCTCCTTTTTGCTGCTCCAGAAGGGTTTAATTTAGGAAAAAGAAAGTTTTTTACTGCGAGTAATGCCAACGACAGTTCAAAATCCTCAGAGCCTCAAGCGGGACATCAAGGAAATCCACTCGACAAACCTTTTAAAAACTTAAAATGGGCAATTTAAAATTTGGGGTTACTTTTAAATGTATTTTTTCTATGACCTTTTTGGGTTGATTTTTAATTCATCTGTAATAAAGAAATTAAAAATAAATACCTTATATAAACATTCTTGCTAGTTTTTTGAGGTTTTTAGATTTTGAATGTTCTTTTCTTCAATAGCTCACGAATTGAGGACTCCTTTAAATTCAATAATTCCAATAAGTAAAGAATTGTAAAAGAGACAGAAGCACTCAAAAATTCAATCAATTACAGCGGTATTCTTTGCTAATGATATAACGATTTTAGTCAAAAAAAGAAGCTGATCTTTATATTGTATAACTTTTTTTAATCAGACCCCTAATTTTAAATCATGATGGAACTTGATTATTGTGTTAAAATCAGTAGACTCAACATCCCAGCATCCTAGTCAGATACCTTTTTTTATTATGATTCTGTTGTCCAAGTGCAAAATATAAAATAGGCAACTACATCCAATGCTGATAATTTAAGGAGTTAAAAAAATCTATCCAAACACTATAATTGAGACTATCCGACACCTTAAAGCTACCAAATTTAAAAAATTTAATGTGGCATAGTCTGAAATTATATGGCTCGGGAATACCCAAAACTATTTTTTCCTATCTCCCTACCCATATTCTATCATTCGCGATGCTTAGCCCAGCTCATTCATCTATTTTTGAGTCTTGTATATCATTGAAGGGGTGCTTGATTGTTAAGTAATCAGATCTAACTTTTGAAAAGTATTTATATTAATGTTTATGAATTTGCCATAGCCTATGCTGCCTCAATTAAAGATGGTAAATAATTGATGAAAAGTTTTTACATTTCTCCCTGCAGAATTTTATTTATGCAAGGTTTTATATTTTTTACTTTGTAATGCATTATAATTTTTGAAAAAATAATAAATTCTTCTCATCATCTCGAAAATGTGATTGAGGATGCACTTTATCATTTGTATTAAAATTAAAGACTAGATTTTATGTTTTTAACTTGACATGAATCGTATTGAGAATAACAAGTTTGATATAAACCTATCGATGTTCAATATCAGAGAGACATTGGATGAAGTAACAAACATAATGAGACTGCAAATCCAATAGAAAGGGCTTGAAATAGTCTTTAAAAAAAAATTTAAAAAAAATAATTGAGAAATAAATAAAATCGATGGCTGGATAACTTTTAAATGGAGAGTTACTATATCTGCACTTTTTATTTATAATCAATAAAATGAATCTTCTTTAAAACTCTCAATAGTACTCCCTTAACAGCGAGGAATGATATTAACACTCTTCCTAAAACTTCATATGAATTTAGCAATTGCTAGCGCTGATAACTCTAAAGTGAAAGCTTCCTTTCAAAAATTGCAAAGAATAATATTTTTTAGAATTTTATTCTGAATAGAATTAGGAAGGATTATATAAATCTGAGGTACTTCAACTTTTACTTATTTATTTAATTTGAATTTACTATTTATTATGATACTTATTTAATTAAATTCTAAGATATATTGAGTATTTAACAAGCTTTTATATAAGATGAATCTGTACCAAGAATGATTCAATGCGACAAGAAAAGATACAAGCAGATTCTTTTTAACTTAGTGGGAAACGCAAATAAGTTTACTTTCCAAGGCTCTATTCAAGTCTCGATTAAATTTGTCAACTAAATACTCAAATTTATTATTTATTACTCAAGACGTCTGTAAAAGATACAGGGGTAGGTATCAGTGAAAAGGATTTAAGCAAATTGTTTCAATTTTTTGGTAAAATCTAAGCTCATAAGGACATCAATAAGTATTAAAATTATTTTCCAATTTTTTTTAAAGGGAGGCATGGGTTTGGGACTTACTATCTCAAAAATGATTCTTGCTCAGCTTGGAGGAGAGATTACTGTTAAATCTAAAATTCATGAGGGCTCCAAGTTCAGCTTTAGTATTCCAATAACTAATTATGCATTGAACGAGCCATTCAATAAGAAAAAATCAACTTTAAATCTGACATAGAGGAATTTATTAAATTCATCTCTGAATTGTGATCTCTAATATTTTGACTCAGCTGATAATTTATTTATATCGTTTTCATATGTTGTGATATGCTTCACTCCCCAATTTAAAACCATTAAGTTCAATAAAGGTCAATCGAAGTTTCAAAGCTAAAAATAAAAAAGATAGCTTTAGAAGAAAGGATTGAAACTTAAGAAAATCAAAGTTCCAGATAAAAACTTTCTACCAGCAGATCTGAAAACTTCTTTATGGAACCTGAAAACTTTAGCTTCATTTATTTAAAACGCAATTTTTTTTTCCTAGATTAGTAAATTTAAGATCATATTTAGTCCCCAAGAAAAATTGCTGGTTCTCGCCCCTAAAGTGTGAATAGTTCTTCTCGAAGTCTTAATCCTAGTAATCTAAAATCTTTAATCGACATTAGTTAGACAAAGAATTTGAAAGAAAACAATATGGAAAGAAATGCTCTGATCAGTTCAAGAAGACACCATGAATCAGACCAGTAAATTGAATCTTTTAAAAGAGATAGTTTAAAAGTAATTATAAAAATGGAAAATTTTCAATTTAAGTTACTCAGCCCTACCATAAAGTTAAAAGAATGAATCCTTAAAAATACTTCTAGTTGACGATGCACCTTACAATTTACTTGTAATGAAGGAGCTTTTGAAAAACAATCTTCCTGTTGGAGATATATAAACAGCTCTCAATGGGTAATAAGCGACATTTTATATTTCAGATATATATTGTAATAAGCTTTAAATCTGATTCACGCTAAGTAGAATCTTTCAGACAAAATATTAATAAATTCAGCTCCTGTTTCCCTTATTGACTTTATCTTCCTAGATTTGCATATGCCCGTCTTAGATAATAAGTAAGATTTCTAAGTGCTACAAAATATATTTATAGGTTGTGAAAATTCTGCGAGAGCAAGAAAATAAGAATGAGATAAGTTTTAAAAATACTTAAATAATTGCATTTTCAGCTATATCAAGAAAGCAATTTAGGGAATTGAAGCATCATTACTTTTTGATAAATTTAGTAAGCTTAAAGTTTGTGGACTTTAATGTAATTTTAGTGGAAAAGCCAATTTCTTTGGAAAGACTAAAAAGTCTATTCTAATCATAAAGAGATCAAATTAAATTAAGAAATATATTAAATTCTTTATTTAATATAAAAGTTATTAAATAATTGCGGAGACTTTGCTTATGTAGTTTATTTTGAAAAATTAATGACCAATAGAGATAATTTTAACTTTTTTAAAGCATAAATAATTTGTAATAAAAAATTATATCTTAATTATATCTAGAAATTATTGAGATATTGAAGAAGAATTTTGAAAAAAATCAGATTTAGGTTATTATATTTGAGAGCCTCACTACAAACTGGGCTTTATTTTTTTAATTATAAGATATTCTAATGATTAATTACTCTCATAGAGAATAACGATATCTTAATTTTATTATATTTTGCGTATAATTTAATATTAAAATTATATTGATAATAAATAATTTTCGAGAGTTTAAGGACTGTAAGACTTTTCTCATTTTATAATTTAGCTTGCTTAAAGATTTATAAAGTCTGAGGATATTTAATATATAGACTTTTATTTGATTAAGATTGCCTGAATTTAAATAGGATCTTGGTAGCATAGAAAAATTAATTAAAATAAGAGATTATTTGCATAATTTTTTAATGCAAGCAATAGTTGTCTAAAATGTAATTGTGTATGCTGAGATTCTCATTGTAAATTTCATTATGAGTCAATAATTAATTCACCCCTTTTTTTTGTTAAAACAATAGAACAGATTTTTTTCCTAATTTGTTGGGTCTATTCTAGTTCTTTTTTTAAATTTGCTGATGCTTTAGTTTGTCCTTTAAATTAATAGTTTATATTCTTTTAATTAGAAATATTTAATTTTTTAATTTAAAACGAGATATATTTGGCACATTTAATTTTATATTTAAAATTTAATTAAGGCTGATAATGACTTATTAAAGAATTATTATAGATTGGGCTAAATTAAGTGATAAATTAAAAAAATCTTTAGTAGTTTCTAATGTATTTCCCCAATTTTTATTTTTATGATATTGGAATTTAAAAGTCAAAAAAATTTTGTGAGTACAAATTTTTTATTAATATCATTTAATATCAATCAATATATTATCGAAAAAAGAGTGCGAAACCGATGCGAAAAATGACTGCGAAAAATATGCTAAAAAAAGTTCGCCAACATTAAAAATTTTAATAGCTGTTTAACAGAGTTGTGATACATGACTTTAAAAACGAGTGCCAAAACATGAGTTCTAAAAACAAAGGCAAAAAAAAGGGTTCTAAATTTCCCCAAAATTA
>JAJKFJ010022693.1:0-39259 GCA_027382625.1 Tetmemena sp. SeJ-2015 | reverse complement strand
AGTAGAAAATTTTAAGCATATGAAATTTTGTAATGCAATGTAATTAGTTATGTAATTTAATAGTCGAAAATTTAAAGTGTATATAAGTCGGGTAATAACTTGCATGTATTTAAGATCCAATTACAAGGGTTATAATGTTTGATTTAATGATTGATTAATTCAAGTAATATATTTAAATTTAATTAATTGATTGAATTTAAAATTGGTTTCGGGAAAAATTTTTAACATTCAATTCTAATATTACAATATTATTTGTTTTCTTATGAAAAATTGTGTTTTAAAATTAAAAAAATAATTTAAATGATAATCAAAAATTCTTGTGAGTAAATAGTTCAATAAAGAAAATAAACAGCTTGATGTAATTGATAAATACCCTAAATTCCGGAGTAACTGGATATTAAAATTAAAAAAAAGAATTATGTAGAAAAACCCAAGTTTTCTGACTAATTTTGCACCAAAATCAAATTCTTCCGGTTATAAATTTGTACATTTATACCCTCAAATTTTGATACGGAGTCAGATAAAAAAAAGTTTCTCCAAATAAATTTCGCATTTTAAACTTTTTTTTACTTATTGAAAATAAAGTTATAGTGTATTTTTGAATATTTCATCATTTATTTATATAATATACTGTAGCTATAATCCATAAAATATTTTAATTATTCCCTACATGATTTATTAAATTTGAATATTTAAAAATATTGCAATATTTCAAGAATACACTTGAATTTTATCTTACTAAAAGTAAAAAATAGTTTAAAATGTGAAATTTATTTAGGGTCTTTTGCCTCTAACCGTCTTAAACGTTAAATTTGACTTTTATGAGGTCCTCTCCAAATTTCTAAAAACATTTTTTATAACGCAATTATTAAACTAATTTTATAAGATGATATGTCCAGCCACTGGCTGCGGAAAAGTTTTTGCTGAATCTCATTATATAATAGAATTAAAATGTCTGCCAAATGATGTACTACAGGAACTACCAACTTGTCAAGCATCTTAAAAATAAATTTTATTCCAAATATAATAATTTTTGATTTTCCTCCTAAACTCATCCTAAATCGTCGCGAATTTAAAATACACTCCAGGAAACGACATGGTGAACTCATTAAGTTTAGGGCAAACCACCCAACAGAGGGAAAATCTAATGGAAGCATTTTACCTCAATGAGGATGATTTAACGCCCAAATTTTCAAAATTAAATGCATAATAAAATTCTAATCATCCAATGGAGTAATTTCAGGCAAATATATTTCTTAGTAAATAATAACCTCATTTAAAAATTTATAAAATTACCATAAATAAAGATTAATTTTGATTTGGCAAATAAATAATTTATAGCTATATATTAGATTAAAGGCGAACAACTTTCAAGCATTTAGAGAACAATATTTTATAGATTGATTTGGAATACATTAAATATTTTATAAAATTATTAAGATAAGATTTAAGGATTAATAGATTTGCATTATATTTTAATTATAAATTGCAGTTGGTATGAATAAATCAAGAAAATAATCAATTCTTAAATTTCCTAAAAATTTTCATTGTAGCTCACCTGCTTTTTAAATGTTTTGAATTATTATAAGTACGTCAGAATAAAAAAATAAAGCTTTCATGATCAGTACTTTGCCTCAGTAAGAAAATTTGTTTACGAAATTATAGTAATGGAAGAGTTTGATAGTCTATAAAAAATCCTAATTTCTCATCTATTTAAAACTAGACTCTAAAAAATATAGTGATCCTAGGCTATTCCAAAATTTTAATTTCTAATTGGATTTTATTATAGAAAGAGAGTGTGAAAAACCTAGATCTATAAGTACGCTTTTAATGATAATGACTATAAAGGTCAGAATAACTCAATCATCTTGGAATATTTTCATACTGATTCAAAATATTATTGCTCATTTAAACTTCCTAAAAGTGCAATATATTTAGCCTAATAAATAGTAAACTTTTTTTCTTTAAAAATATTACTTATATCTTTTAAAACAAATATTTTATGTTATAATAAAGAGTTTGATGGGACCTTTTCAAAAAAGAATCAGATCATTATCTTTGTTATATATTATAATCTGAGAATGTTCTGAACTCATAAATATTTTTATATTTACTCATTGCACATTGGAAAAAGTATTAAAATAAGTTGGCCTTTGCCAATTCTATTAAAAATAATTTAAACAATTTTATAACTTATTATTTTTGTTTAATAACTATTGAAAAATTAAAAGACAGACAAAAACCAATTGGCTCAAAGTGTGGGAGATATATACTATTCTTGATAAAACTTTGGTTGAAATATCTTTTATTTTTAGAATGTTAATTTAGAAATTTGATAAAGTTAGTAAAATAACGTTTAAATATGTTTTAGTCAATTATTTTAATTTTATTCAATAAATAAAGGGGCTTTAGTTAAATAAATGAAGTGATGATATTTTTAATTAAATATAATTTATTTAAATACTTTTTTAAAAAAATAAGTCAAGTTTTGGACTGTGAAAGTTTAAGATAAAGTTTCTTAAGTTAGTAACAACGATGAGAGGAATATAATTTTTTTGCAATTAGATATATTTTAAGCGAGTAATCTAATGGTGAAACTTCAAAATTTTTCCTCTCAAAGTTATCACTTAATTTTATTAATTTTTAACTCTTATCATAAGAGTAAATTATTATTATTATTTTAAGATTATATGCTTTAATTTTCTCAAAATTTTAATCGCAAATCTATTTATTATTTCAGATTTGTAATAAAAAATTCAAAATATAAGTTATTTATATTGAGATTTAATTGTAAATTCTTAGATTTTTAATTTTCTGATAAAGGGGTTGATATATAAATATTCAGAAAATAAGACTCTACAAATTATTACAAAATAATATGTATAAATTATAGAAGATCAATAAGAAATTAAATTGAAACTCACCGCTAAAGCAATAGAACAATAGTGAGAATTTTCAAGTGAAAATCTTTTAAATATAAATAATGGAATATATTTATAATGAGTGCCCAAGACTTTCAAAAAACAAGGATGAGCTTTGAATTTCTATAGAAAATATAATACTAGGTTTAATCAAACTATAATTAAAGAAAGCATGGAGGTTTCTGGCTCATTTGAAAACCCGCCCACAAATAAATTGGAGCGCTTTAAAATTAATACAGGAGGAGAGTTTAGACGATATTTAAACCTCTATCGCTGTCTATTATCTCAGTTTATAAGCACTGAATAAATTAAATTTAAATTAAGATTTTTTATTACAAATATTATTCTATTTAGAGATAATTATATTTTAGATGCCTTCAAGATAGTAGTAAGAGGGAGTAATTAGTTTTGGGTTTATATACAGTAAACTTTTATAGTTCTCTTATAACGAAGAAACCTCAATTTTAAAATAAAATCTAATCCAATCTCCTGTCTTTTTTTAATTATAAATGTTTTTTTAATTTTTTCAGCATAAAATCTATTTTACTTACTTTATAAGAAATCGCTTTTTCTTCTTTTTTGACTTGAAATAAAAGCACTATAAAAGTATTAATTTCTTAATTTAACTCAGTTATTATTTAAAATAAAAAACACGGAGGTAGCTCTGACTATTTTTTCTGAAATTAAAGATGGTGAAAAATAATCTTTTCTAAATTTTTTTTAAAAAATATTTCAAAAAAAAAAAATTTTTTTTTGTCAAAAAACTATTTTTAAGAATCTTATCGTTACGTAATAAGGAAAGCCCTGAATTTCTGAGAGAAAGGGGGGCATCTACATTACTATAAATGAATCAGATTATAAGCTGCCTATTAAACTCACTTTATTTAGAGTTTGAGATCACATATAAGATACTTTTTATTTAATTTTGTTCAATTTTACTATCAAGCTATTCTTTATCTTCACAATTGCGACATATTTTAGAAATACTTTAAATAATCTCTTAATTATATCAATTAAAAATTTTTTTTATTAATTTGCAATTTTTTCTTTAATTTTTTTATCATTTTCTATTGTTTAATCTATATATTTAAAAATTAATCGTATTTTCTTCAGGGAATTAATAAAATCTAGAGATAATTTTGGTTTAAGTGCAATTTTACACAATAATATATTTTATTAATGTGTTATTTAAAATCTTGGAGACAAACAACTGCCAGATGAAATAATAGCATCTTTCGATATTTGGTTGCAAAACTTTTAAATTGGAATTAATTCTAATTAGTTTGGGGCATTCATAAATTAGGTTGTAAGTTAGAGTAGATTAATGAACGTTCATTACTTACCGAGTTTGAGCATGTCTTCTCTCATGATCACGACAGTTTCCTATTGAAGTGAATGTGCTCTCGCAAAATTCGCATTTGAAAGGTTTCTAGCCAGTGTGAGTCCTTAAGTCTTTTTTTATTTTTATAATTTAGCATTTAAAGTGAACCGTTAGATTACCCTTCTCAGCAAACTATAAAGTATTGAAGATATGGCTGGACATTTCAGGAGACATTCTTTGTTGTGCTTAGTACGTCTGTGTAGCTCAAGCCTATTTCTCCTCGCAAAAGATTTCTTGCACTCATAAATATAAGTCTACTGTAATTATTAAACACACACTCCTAGAAATCGCAGTGGAATCGATTAGAGTTTTTTGAATTTTGCACTCGCTAAGTTCTCCTGAGATAGATATGAGATTTTTATTAAGATGCTATAGTGGTAAGAACAGATTTAAATAATTTAATATGTATCAATCTAAATGGAGGAGCATTTTTAGTAAAAGATTGGGTATTAAATTTATTTAAAGTTGTCACCCCAAATCTGAATAAATTAGCAAGACTATACTAAGTCCTTATAATTATCAAAGAATTTTAGAGCGATTACTCATAATATAAATTATTGCAAAAATTGTTTTATAAAGAGTTTTTATTTTATTGACCTAAAGCTTAAGATTTCTTATTATAGATGAAATTTATATGAAATCGATGATTGGTTAAATAATCTGTGATGTTCTGATTATTGGTGTCAGTAAAATCAATTTATGATAACTTTATATGTTGAATATAATGACTATGAGCTGGGTTTCTAAAAATGAGTTAAATTTTAATAGGCAATAAATATAGACTCTTTTAAATTGAGTTTGAAAATATTTAAACGAGAAAACTCAATGCAATCATTATCCCATTTTAAAGTAAATATTTCAATAAAATTGAAGTTCCAATAAAAATACAGAAATAAGAAATCAATCTTCTAAGGTATATATTTATGGCTTAAGTTTAATTTCTGAAAGATCAACTAAATATTTTAAGAGAGAGTTAGTTTTAATTTTCAGATTTTTTAATACCATTTCTTTTTGTAAATAATATTTATGAAGACTGAAAATAAGAACTTAAACTTTAATAAACTTAATCAACCTATTAATATAAGTCTATACATTCTTTAAATGAGGGATATCTTTTTTTCAGTTCCAAAGAGTGCATTTTCTTTTCTATAGTCACCGAGTCCTATTATTGAGAAAATTAGTGAGAAGGTCAATTAATTCAAATTTCTTTAAATAACAGTCAATAAATTAATATAGGGAAGATATGATTAGGTGATCAGTAAAATAGTTACAGAAATAAAAAAGTGAATTGATATAGAAAAGTAGCTGATAATAAATAAATTAATTAATTTTTGATGAATTTAAATGGAAATGGGTTTTGAGCAAGATGGATTTTTAGAGCAGCTGTAGCTAAAAGGCAAACTCATATTACAAGAAGAGTAAAACATGCTCTAAGAAAATGAAACAGAGTTTAGCTAAAATGTTATCTAAGGTAAGATATTATATTGATAACATTAATTAAGATATATCTCGAAGAGGGACAATATCTATGAATACTGTTAAAGTAATGTACAATGCAACTACAATTTAGATTCTAAGAAAGTGATAAACTGGAAAAAAATTAAAAAAAGAGGAGATTGCGTCTAGTACTGAGTAAATCTTGTCTGTTTGTTTTGATTGCTTCAAATTCTGTATTTCTAAAATATTTCGCACGATCAATATTCATATCCTTCCCAAAATTTTTTAAAAAAAAAGGGGTTATTTGTTTTAAATTAAAAAAGATTAATTGGAGGAAGTAAATTAATCCCAATTAAAAAAGTTAACCTCTCAGACTTTTTTAAGAGCAGAGGATACGAAATAATAGTAGGCTGATCTGGAAAGACTATATCACATATCCCTGAATTTTTCAAGAAGCAAGGTGGATACTCTAACTTGCACCCTAAGAAGCTCTCTAACTGGAATATCGATCTCAAAGGATGCTGCTAGGCCGCTATAAAGTTAGACCAGCATTTTAAGTGGCTTTCTACTTTGGGGAGCTCGCGAATGACTTGAACTGCTACATTTTCACATGGCAACCAGGACTACATTCAAAGGACAAGGCTATATGGAGAGCTTTTCCTTCAAGATGTCAAGCAATGCATGATGTCTCAGGAAGTCTACAATTGGCTGTTCTTTAAAGACATTTGAATTAATTGACCTATCACTGATTCTCTCAATATTATGAGTTTCTCAGGAAAGTAGAAATCCTCTGTTGCTTAGTTTAGGCAACTGTATTTTTCGAATTTGTGACTAAATGACTTGCTAACTTTGACAGAGGAAGTCAGTTAAAAAGAAAGTTGACTTAACAAAAAATAGAATTTTTGGAAAAAAATTTCAAAATTTATTTTTAACAGCAATAATTTAATTAAATTTTACTTTATAAATGTTCCTCTTTAACTCCCCCTTTACTGAAATCAAAAAACAGTTTTGAATACCTAGACTATGCTATGATAAGTAAGAGTGGTCTAAATATTAATTATGATGTTTAGTTTTTAAATTTTTACTAGCTGAAATATATTTAAAGTAAGAAGTGAGATAAAGTGCTCTATAAATCGCACGAGAACAAGATGTACACAGCTCATAACACTGAGTAAACGAGTAATTGCTCTAAAATCATTAAGTATTATTTTAACCATAACTTTTGACAATATGAGAAAAAAAAAATGGGAGCCCAATTAAGTTAAAAATTTATGATTTAGTTAAGCAAAAATTAAAAAATTTTATGGGTTTTTTTAGATGAAAAAAAATTTTTAAAAATTTTAAAGTGCTGAGACTTGAAAGGCGATAGTTTTGTATTGACTAACGGGTTGATTCAAACTATGACTCTAGAGTTCCCTAATTCTTTATTTTTCTTCAAGGCGGGGGGGATCGTGAAGTAAACCCCTTGAATTTATTTTTCCAAAAAAAGAACCTTGTCTTTTCTTTTTAAAAATTTTTAAAAATTTTAGTTGGAAAGAAAAAAAACGTTTTTAATTTTAAGGTTTTAAATTTTTAATTTTGGCCTATTCAAGCCAAACCCTTTTAAAATTATGTTTTAAAAAAATCCTGTTGAGGGCCAATTAAAATATTCACTTTAAAACTAAAAACCATGTTAAACCTTTTAAATTTTTTCCCAAATAGAAAAAAAATCAAATTTTTTAAATTTATTGCCCGGGTGATTTTTAAATTTTCCCAAAAATTTTTAAAAATAAAGATTTCGAATTTTAAAATCAGCCGTGTGATTTAAAAATTAAATCATTCTATCTAATTTTGAGTTTTCGGGTTTTAATTATAGCAACAGTAACAAAACAAATGAATTATTGTTATTAATTTTTATAATTTTGTTTCACTCTAAACGAAAAAATTTGTTCGAATTAAAAAAGGGAAATTTTTTACCTTTTTTGCTTAAAAATGGTTAAATTTTTTTATGTGGGAGCTTAGAGTTATAAGCTACAAAATTAATTGAGTAGTATCTCAATATAATGAGATAGATTATGTTGATAGTTTGCAGTGGAATGTAGATTCTTCAAAAAGAAGTAATCTCGCGATCTGCTTTAGAAAAATGCAAATTTAAGGAAATGATTTTAGCTATCGCAAAAATAGAAGCACTGATTATTATTTTCACTAGTAATCTTTTATAAGAAAATTACCTTCAATATTATCCGGATTCAAATACGGATTATGATTTAATTAAGACTTGAGAGCTAAGAAGAGCTTATTATAAAACCTGAAAGAATTAAGGTGTGAAAACTTTAACTTCCTCTTTTGAGGAGCTAAATAACTCTTCAAATTAAATAATAATTGAGATATTTAAATCTTAAAAATATCTATACGAGCATTAAATGTATTTCATAAATTAATTTAGTTAACTCTTCTGATAGTATAGTATGATTGAAGATCCACTTATAAACCTTCTCTAATAAAACAATAATTTAGACATATCCATTTTTAAATAAAGAAAATATAAAATACAAGAAGAATTTAAAATTTCCCTTTAAATGGAAAAATGATGAGAGTTTAATTTTTTGATTAAATTAATCATTTTAGGCTAAAATAAAATTACCATTGTAGGCAAATTTAGGCAAAATGATCAGACAAATTAAAATAGACATCTAATTACAAAAATCAAAATCGGCAGTTGGCAAATTTTATAAAAGCACTATATGATAAAATATTTACTGCCTAAAAATAAAAAGAATTTTCAAAAATTTCAAGGATTTTGAATAGCTGGTTAAGGGGTCTTATTTAGAATTTTTCCTTGATAAGAAATTAAAATCACTGAGCAAATATTTATTTTTAAACGATAAAGATATAGTTATATTATTTTTTATAAGGACTTGAACAGCTGGTAATATAAATAAGAATTGATTAAAATAATATGAAGGTTTAAAAATTTGTGAAGTTGATACTCAGAAGAAGTTAAAAATGTTCTTCAACCTTGTTCTGCTTTTTATTCGAGACCCATCAACTAATAAATAGTTTTGTATTAAATAGTTTCATTTGCGCTTCAGAGCCCAAAATTTTACATACTTTTAATTTCTCCACAATGATCTTTTTATCGTTTATACTTATGAGCTGAATGCAGTGCAAAAAATTGGAAGGATAAAAATTTCTTATAACCTTATCCTTTATCTAATTGAATTGTCATAATTAAAATATAAGATACACTTATAATCTGAAACTCATGAAATCTGGTTTAATTCAAACCTTAAAATGATTATGTGTTTTATAAGTTTCACCTTAATATTTAGAGTTAATCTGAGTATAAAATTTTAGCTTACTTAGTTTTGCTCTTTAAATTATGCATTAGCGCACTTTATAAAAAAGAAGATAAAATGTGCTTATATAGTTATAAGTAGAGGGTCTTAGCTACCTCTTTTATATAATTTGAGAATGATTTTATGAATTATAGCTGCCTTCTTAAATTGAGATATATCTTCAAAGTTATGAGTGCCATTATTCTAGAATTAATATAAATTATAGCTATAAATTATTAATAATTGAAGATTTTTTATATCTATAAATAGATGATTTTAATGAGCTGCAGTTTAAATATTTCGATCACTCCCTTATAAGCAGCCTTTTTTATCTTCAATTAAGTTTAATATCAGCTATTATTAAGAATTGAAATTTATTGCTTACGGCGAAAATAACTTATTTTTCATAAACATTTTCTCTTGCAATACTTGCATCTATCATTTCTCTGAACTAGTTCCCCAAAGCAAATTATAAGGTTTTAAATTCTTAAAATTTTATACTTTATATAAAGTTATAATCTAATTCTTTGTCTACAGCTGTCACATATCTAAGCATTTTAATTTATCTATGATTTATTAGTTTATCAAATAAATTAACATCTATAATAAGTTTTGAATAATGAAATAGAATGTGTAATCTACTGAAAGGTTTTGGAATATTTTGTTATAAAACAATAAGTCTATGCAAATTAAGCAATCTCTTCTTGAAACATCCTTGAAAAGAGTAGTTTGAATATTATGAAAATCCACTTGTCTATAACTTTCTTTAAATTTTCAAGGCCAAGATAAATTATTCGCAAAAATTAAGAGTTCAAAGATTTATCTATTTACGTTTTGAATATCAATCTAACTTTGCTTTTAAAGCAAGGAAAGTAGCTATCATCGATTCCAATTTAATATTAAAGAGGAAGTCAGAAAATTAATAAAAAAGAAGATTTATTATGGAATAGAGTAGCACAAATAATTGTAAGATGATTTGCTAGGTATAATTTATATATTCTAGAGAGTAAATTTAGAATTTTTAATTTAGCATTTCTAAAACCATCATAATCGCTTGCAAGATGGTGTGCAATTAAACCACAATTTTTTTGAAAAAGGAAAATACCTTCTTGTATCTTATTATTACAACATTCATCAATTCAAATTATAAAAGCACATTTCGCAAAATTAAGCTTCTATAAATTAATTTTTTAACTTTTAAGCAATTGCAAATGATATTTATATTTAAATGAATAGGTAATTATAGTTTAAATAAATTAAAATTAATTTTAAATATATGAAATTAAAATATAAATATAAAAAAATATTAATGAAGCTACTGACTTAGGATCTTATTTGAAACAATAAATTTCCCTAAATATAAAGACCTTAAAAAGTTATTTATCGATTAAAAACAAACTATTTTCCATTTTCTGATTTTATCTGATAAATTTATCACTTTACGAGAAAAAATGAATTATTTTGAATAAAAAAATAAACTCAAATTTCTTTAGTTTTAACCTGATATACTTCTATTTCTTCAACCTAAAAGTTATAGCTGCCACCAAGATAATTCTTTTTCTGAAATTAGTCTTATGAAATTGAATCGGGAGGTTTGTAAAATTATTGAGCTTTAAATAGAAAATATTATTATATTTAAGAGAATGTTAAGTTTAGCAATAGCCCAGATTGCATCCATTTAATAGGCTAGTAGAAGGATCTTGATCAAGGACTATGTCATAACCAAATCTAATATGGCTTTTTTCTGAATGGTAGACTGCCTACTTATGATTTTTGTAAAGTCTATGTTTTGTTTAGTAGGTCAGAGAGAATACAAAAGCATCTAAGTCTTTAACGTATTCACCTTTTATGGGAGATTACCAACTCTTAGAATTGTTTTTAAAAAAATTAAAATGTATAATTTAGAAGTGTAGCCTCCAAATATTCTCTCATACTTAAATAAAATTAAATTTTAGAGAACTAGTTTCGGATAACACAAACTGTAGGACCTTTTCCATCACAATACTCATGAAATTTCTAAGCAGTAAATCTATAAGTCTCTTTATAAATAAGCTAGAATGTAATTGCCTTTTCTACTTAACCTTTATCTTTATATTTTTGTAAAATCCACTTTTTCATGATCTTTTGAGATTCTTTGTCAAATATATTGCTCTTCTCATTTTCTTAGAAGACATTGTGATGGTTTTTAAAAGGAGAGTTAATCCTTGAAAACTTCGAACTTGAAGGTTGTCTAGTAAATGCTGATTTTTAATTTAATAAATTTTTCTATGAAGTGTCATCATCATCCATGCGATTTATAAGAGCTCTAAATGTATGGATTCTCTCAGTTGGTCTTTTAGCTTATTCTAGTAAGTTCCATTTCTTGGTTACTTAGTTACTTGAAAATTTTTATTGTATTTCAAATGTTGAGTTATTATTATTCTATAAGTTATATATATAACAAAAAGTTTCTTACCTCCTCTTAGTCTAGATCTTGATCATCACTAGATTAGCTATCTGCACTTCCTAAAAAGAACCTGGAAGCTACAGAATATCTGATTTAGTTACTTTTATTGTTCATTAGCTTTTGGCTTTAATCTGATTCTTATTCTTCTTTTTCTCTTTATTGATCTTGAATGGATTTGAAATTGATGTAGTCTTGTTTTTCCTCTTCACTTACATATGAGGATGATACTTTACTGATATTGTTAAATTTATTTTAACTTTGCTTTTGATTAGATATCTAAGATTTGACTTTATTATCCGCTTATTTAACAAGCTTAGAGTTCTCGTTTAGAATGGATCCAGTTTAGTCCATCCTTTCGCATACTTCTTAATTATTAAGTATCGAGGAATCATTTAGATTAGACAAGCTCATTCTTATTTACGAAATGTTTTAGATAGGTTCTGTTTGAGTAGCTATAGTTTAAAATCATGGTCAAGAACATGAAAATATTTCAATTCAAAAGTTAGAACTTACATCTTTAAATGGCATCTTTGATTGGCTCTTTACTGAGAATCTCAAAGGACTTAAGAATACTATTTTGAATTATTCTTTCTAAATTCTAATTATGCTCCAAAGGTAACACACTAAGCATTTTGTTAAGTTTATCTGCTTTGTTAAATTAAGTTGGTTTAACTTGAGGTAAAGAAATCACAATCAGGTTTATGTCGAAATCATATCATTACTCTTAATCACTATGGAAAGGTTCCTCTTCTGCTAAAGGCAGTAAACTGGAAAATTGTGGCAATTTATTTGACAATTCTTCAAAAATTTTATCTATGAGCAATAAGTCTTTTTGGGAAAACTTGTTGAGAGATAGTCAAAGTTAATCAATAATAGCCTCCAGTTTTCTAAGAAGAAAGCTTTTTTAGAAATCAAATTCAGATGACTGATTTTACTATTCCCCATTTTGATCTCTATTATTTTCATCTTATAAGGAATCTGAATTAGATTTATCAAGTTGATTTAATTCATCTAGAAGTTAATTATCTTATTTGTGAGAGCATTTTACTTCTTCTGAGTCCTCGTTATCTAATAGCTTATGTATAGAAACATTGAGGGGAGTAATCATAAGTGTGAATTAATCATTTGCAACTTTAATAAACTTAATGGCAGCCAGTGGTGGTGCACGAAAGCGCACGAGGACGCTCACTGAATATCTTGGACCAGGAGGACCCCGCATTAGCTTAGAGTCCAATCAGCTAGATCCCTATCAAAAACTCATCCCCTACCTCGAGAGCTACTGTGGCGCCGATGTCATTCACAAAGGGAAGAGGTGAGCCCTGCCGAAGCTCAGGATCCGAATGACACACTCGCTGGATCAGCAGCTCTTGGCGATCTTGCTGCGCTACGGGACGCTCAGCCACGACGAGCACATACTCATGAGCTACACTCAGGTAGCCAAGGTCACGGGAATCAAGCCGAGCACGGTGGCCATGATAGTCCAGCGGTGGCGCCGCAACGATTTCATCTACGAATCGGGGAGGCGCATAAAAGGGCCAAAGAGGAAGATCCCCCACGAGATCGAGCAGCGCATCACCACGGCAAAGCATCTCAGCGAGACGGCCCACATGAGCCTCAAGGAGCGCACCCACTTCTATCACGAGGAGTTCGGAGCCCCACTTGTCTCCCCTGCCACGCTGGCCAAGCTCTTCCGTCGCAACGAGGTGTACTACCGATCCAGCTCGTACAGGTACATCCGCAAGGACCAAAGGGAGCGCGAGATCCAGGAGCAGCAGCAGATCTACTCGATGGCTATCACGAGATGGATGCACGCTGGCCGCGAGGTCGTGTACATCGACGAGTCCACCTTCCACAGATGGCAGACCATGAAAAAGTCATGGCTGAAGCGCTCCATGTCGGTCGCCATCCCCAACAACCGGGGCCGCTCCGCCACGATCATTGGGGCCATCAGCTCGCAGCGCGGCCTAGTCCTCCACCACGTCCTCTCTGGTGGCAACAACGTCGAGCACTTCACCTCCTTCATGCACCAGCTTCTACAGCGAGTCCCTCCAGACAGCATCGTCGTTATGGACAACCTCAGCATACACAAGAGCTCAAAGGTCAAGGACCTCTTCAGCGGCTCGCAGACCTTGCTCTATCTACCTCCCTACAGCTGCACCCTCAACCCGATTGAGCGACTCTGGGCTGTCCTGAAGCAGGAGTGGCGCCGCCGCGTGGTCTCTCGGGGGACCAATTCATCTCTGGATCAAGACGCACTCGTCCTCGACTTGGAGCGACTCATCGCAGATTTAGATAACGTTAAGACCAAATAACTCGCTAACTCACACATCAAGTCACTTATTCACTGCCTGCGCGGCCACCTCGTGTGAGTCACTTCCTCTTGGGGGACTTGCTGCTCTCGCTCATGCGCACGTTGACCTCCGCCTGGGCGAACACGGCCCCTGTGAACTGTCGCCCTCCTGCACCCTGCTACTTCTTCTTCCTCCGCTCCTCCATCGCCTTCTTCTCCGACTCCATCAACGACTCAATCTTCGCCCGCTGGTCCTTGAGGCGGAGGAGCTTCATGGACTGCTTGCTCGCGTTCAGGAAGGAGAGCCTCTGCGATTTCGACTTGGCCTTAGAGACTGGCAGCCCCTCGAGGAAGCTCCACTGCAGATCCACGGTCTTGTAGCCTGGCCCGGCCTGACCCTTGCTCGGGGGCTCGTAGCCTTTCTTGAAGATCTCGTCCGCAGGCTTGAATGTGGACAGCATCGCTAGGCTCCACGCTCTATCGGGTAGGTGCTGCTCGTCCAGGCCGAGGCTCCTCTTGTCGCGCACGGCAACCTCATTTAGCTTCGCGAATAGCACCTCGAGTGAGGGTGGGCGAGGGCAGGGCAGCAGTCTTATCTCTTCATACTTTGCGCACCACACCTTGCCGCTGATCACGTTGAGCAGGTACTCCTCCGTCACCGCCTTGCTCTTCACCTTCGGGAGGAAGTAGCCGTTTCTCTGCGTGGCCTCATACAGCTCCACCTTGTTCTTGATGAACGTGCTCACCTGGCTCAGGGAGGTCTTGCTCGAGGGTTCCATATCTAATGGGTACAGATTAAATATTATAAAGAGAAGGTAGTTAGAATAGTATAAGGTAAATAGTTAGTGAATTAGATATAAGGCGCTTAATTAGATATAATGTTCACTCTCGCACTCCTCTATTCCCGTTGTTCTAGGCTTGCTTCTCTGCCTGCTTCGCATTTCTCTTCTTCTCCGCATCTTTCCCGTGAGGCTTGTTAATCTCATCGATAGGATCGTCATCTCCTTAGGCTCTTCTTGATCGATCTAGGCAGTGGTTGAAGCGACTGACCTCTTCCTCATTTTCAAATCTCAGGTAGATGTCCTTGCTCTTGATTTGCTCGAGCACCTCTCTCTCCCTCTCTCTCCATCCAATTAGAATACTGACCAATCGCAGCTCGATCAACCCAGCTGGTCCTTTAATCTAGAAGACCATGTTGCTCCACGACACGGGGCCATTGAATTTCATCTGGACGATCGTGAGTGGACCATCTTTGATTGCTTGCTCCACTGCCTCGACCTCCTTGGCGATCTTATCAAGCTCGTTCTTCTTGAATACTCTGGGCTAGCCCAAGTGAGTTATGAATAGCGGGTGATGGTCCCTCTTCTCGAGCTTCTTCATTTCTGGCACTTGCTGATCCTTCTCTGCGGCTTCGATCAACTGTCGGAGCATTCCAGCATGATTTGCATCTTTGAGATTGAACTTCATCTGCGCATGAGGTTGACCTTGGTTGATCATGCCATCTTTCCTAGCTGATTAGGGCTGTTTTCCCACCACTGCCTGCTGTGCCTCAGCTGGTTATATCATGTTGTTGCCCGGATGAGCGATGAAGGAGGTCACCAGGTCTTTTAGAAATAGAAGCTCCACAGCCGTACCCTTCATTATCTCGTACTCATTGGTGAGTCTCTAGTGAAGCCTTGTCATGTCCTGTACTGCTTGAGGTCCTACGTAGTAGTCATCGCGGCTCATCCTTGACATGAGCTTGTCTCTCAGCTTGGCCTTGTCTTCTTCTTCTAGCCAATGCGGGCTATTCAGCATCTCTGCTACGAGCAGTTCGGTCTCTCTGTTAGATTGGGCCTGAGGAAACATTTCTTGAGTGATTGCGAGTAGTTTATTTATGTCATTACCTGCATCGACGACCTTTAGTACTCCAGCGCCACGGTTTGAATATTCAGATCTTGATTGAAAATCCCCTCAGAAGCCTAGCTTCATTTGCAACGTACACCACAACGCACGGATCCTCCAGACCTTTGTCCTCTCCAATGCGTCTAACGAGTTCGTACTGACTCTCAGCTGCTCTATCTCGCGCAGCTATTCTCTTGAACAGTGCGTGGTCCCAAATATGATAGATGCTCTCCTCCAAGGTGCAGCTCACCATCCTCGTGCTCCTATTCACGAAGTCGATCCACTCCATCGCATCTCGAATAACCTTAAGTCTTTGGGACACCTTGGCCTGAGTATGAGCCGGTTGCTTCATATCATAATGAAAGTTGCGCATCCTTCGCCTTCTGCCATCTACAAGTCGGTAGATAAACTTGTTGTTCCTGTAGTACTGGACCGTGTCCTCCAATCTTATCACGAAGGTGTCGATCACGTGCTGGATTGCTGACTGCCTCCCTTCGAGCAAGGGCCCTGCCAGGCTCGAGTCCCACAATAGGTTGACGAAGTCATGCACTACTTTGACAGTCCTATGGGACAGATTTATGGAGTCATACAATGCCTGCCTCTCCATCTTCACTCGCTCGCTATCGATCACCTCTCCCTCCTTGAGCGTTATCTTGAAAATTCGTTGTCGAGCGGGTATGCACGCGAGGTCCACTCCACCCAGAACGTCACTCAGGTCGAATGCAAAGCGGCGAGGCTCGTAGCCTCTTGCGTGATGGATCAGCATGGAGAGACAGAACTGCCTCCTGCGAAGCCTGATGAGGTCGTTTACCTTTGAGGTGATGGACTTCAGGAGAAGTAGGATTCGCCCTCCTTCATCTTTGAGTGCTTCTTAGAGTCCAGTCTTACTCCTCTTGATCACCTCCTTTAGCTTTGTGAAGCTCTCGTGTGCGTCCATCAGTGCATAGGCGAGGATCTTGGCGTTTCGACCATCCAAGCGAGGCGAGACGGTTTGATTCTCCACGATAGAGTATGCGAACTCTTGGTACTCCTTCACTCCATCGATGACCTGGAGGTAGACCTTCTGGGATACTTCGGCCAAGCGTGCTCGCCTCTTGAGCTCTGCCTCGCTAAGATAGAGTTGGCCATGAAGGCGCGGCTTCAATGCGTTCTCGACCATATCGAGAGCTCTCTACGAGTAGAAGTAGGGCTTGGTCTTGCTCTGCTCCACTCTCGCTCTGCCTCTGAGTCTCTCGTTCAAGCTACTGTGGCTGGTCTTGATAAACATCAGGCTCCTCCTCAGTTCATTAAGCTCAGCCATGCGCGCGTGGACGGTCTGGTTGACGTGGCAGAGAGCTCCGCATCGGCGCTGAAGGACTTGATTGAGCTGTGGGCGCCTTACTGAGTGTTCTACTTCTCCATAGCAGAGGTGGGGAAGCAGCAGGTTACGTGGCTAGAGACGTGACTGTGACAGAATAGCCGAGGCGATGAGCGACTCGACCATCTCCACCTACTGCCCCAGTAGTTCGTCGAGCTAGCTGGATACACTCACGAGGCTCCGTTCAACATCGCGAGGGCTGAGCTCGCTGCCTTCATGCTTTTTCAAAATGTCCAAGAGGTCAGGCACCTTGCCGAGCTTGGAGATGATTGCGTAGGAGGGGCCAGGGAACTGAAGGTAGCGCTGGTAGTGCAAGTCGCCGTCGAGGAGGAGCCTGGAGGTGAAGGGCTGGAGGGTGTGCTACACAATGGAGAACCTTGGGCACGCATCGACCGAGCGAGCAGTTAGTGGAGTCGCCTCACTCTGGCTGCATGTGTAAGAGCATGAGGGCTCGGAACCCTCGCGCGTTGGCAGATCGGCGAAGCGTCTATAACCAGGAGGCTTGGCTGTGGGAGGCTTGGCGTAAGACATATCCAAGTGCAGCGTGGACTCGCTGAGGTCTTGCATCCATTCCTAATCATTGCTATAGGCGCAAGGACTGCGGTTGAGTTCCTCTATGGACTCGGGGTTCAGCATGTCAAACAGTGACTGACCTTGAGGAGGCTTTAGCGCGAGCTCGGGGGGTCTCTAGTGTCTGGCGCTCGGGGTGGCCATCGTGGCTGTGATTAATATATTAAATATTATAAACCAACCAGCCAATCAAATCTCTCTATTTATAGACCCTGAAAGGCTAAGTGTGGTTAATCGTTACTACTACTACTACTACTACTACTACTACTACTACTAGACCTAATACCACACTCAGCTTTTTCACGATCAGAACAGATCAGAATGACTTAAAGGTAAGTCTCCACCATCTTGGATTTAATTATTCAATCTCCCTCAATGTTTCTATACATAAGCTATAAGATCTAAATAATACAGTCATTTCGAGATAAATGTACAAGAAATACTAAATATATAAAACGATAAAGAAATTTATAAAGTATATCTAATCATGAGTTATGTTTCCTTATTTATGCTTAAGAATGTAAATAAGTGTTATAAAAGCTTAATCCTTTTTCAAAAATATGAAAGTTTGCTTGCTTATCGATATGAAACTATCTTACATAAGA
The DNA here is from genome assembly GCA_027382625.1 of Tetmemena sp. SeJ-2015. Taxonomy (NCBI): domain Eukaryota; phylum Ciliophora; class Spirotrichea; order Sporadotrichida; family Oxytrichidae; genus Tetmemena; species Tetmemena sp. SeJ-2015. The sequence continues at coordinate 21,051 of JAJKFJ010022693.1, read as the reverse complement.
AAGATTTGCAGGATGTAGTCTCATCACAAGGGTAGATTTAATTTTTTATAAGTTATTAATTATTGAGATATAATTAAATAAAGAAATATAATGCAAATCGTAATCTCCAAAAGATATCTTTAATTTCATGAAAAATATCCTTCAATTTAGCTTTATGATTGCATGTTAGCAATAAATATTGAATATAAAGTAAAGAAATTATAAAATGATTCTTTTCTCTATCGCGTTTTTGGGCTAGATCTTTCTCAGAAACTAGATAATTAGGATTTTATATTTCATGAGCTCTTTGTACAGGAAGCTTTCGAAGCTATCACTAGATTCGATGGGAGAAATTAGTGATGGAAAATTGATATCTCTTCTCTAGTCATTCATATGCTAATGATTGCTGGATAGTTTCATTTACTTTCAATGAATTCTCTTTCCTTTTTAGAAAGTATAAAGTTTGGATAAGTGAAAGAGTCTCAGGTGAGATTCATGAGAATTTTCTATGCTGAAATTGTCTTGCAGTTCTATTAATAGCCTGGCACGCTAACTCTTTATTTTTCTATGCTTTTTACTCCTTTACTCAATCATAATTACTCCTTACGCTGCCATCCCAGTTGCAACTTTAGTGGGAATAAGCGTCTACATCTACCAGAAATGCAGTGCTGCCCTTGTCCTTCTTCAAAAGTATGAGAACAACTCCAGAGATCCACTTCAAGCGAATATTCTCACTATGTTAGGAGGAATCATAACCTGCAGAGCCTATGATAATGTCAAGTTTATAGCAAAATTATTAAAGTTCGATTCATCTCACAGAAATCAAGTAGGAAGACGATTGAAATTATTCCAATATATTAAATAAGAGATGAAGAGTGCAAGAATCAAACTATGCTCACTATAGCTCACAGAATATAGAATCAATAAATATATAATTGAGTAAAGGAGAGACCCAATTGCTGCAAAAAGGGATTCAGAAAATATTAGGACGAAGAAGTTGAAACCATTAAAATAGTGATTAGCTTTCCAGCAGGATTCACATCAAAGAAACTTATAGATCCTCTTAAAACTCTCTTATTTTATTAGCATTCATTAAAAATATTTATTAAAACTTAAGGAAACAAATTAAACTATAGACATTGAGAATATCTTAGTAGCTGCGTCTCCTACTCCAGCAGTTCTTTCTATCTTTTCCTCACTTTAAAGATTAAATTCACAATTGAAAGCGAAGCTTTACAAGAATTATATCTTCAACTTGGCATATAAGATCTGTCTAAGTTTCAGAGGGTTCATTTGAGATCATCTCATTAAAAATTACTTTTCATAGTTCAAGGTGATCCGAATCTTATCTGATAGCCATAATGAGTTGATTTTTTATAAATTTTTTAAAGAAATCTGAGCATCTAAGGCGCTTATTGGATTGCTATGATTAACTACATAATCTCAATAAAAAAATATTTAGAGCTCTAGCAAGCGAAATTCTTGCCTTTTAGCCTCCAGAAACGTTGCATCCTGCATCTCCCATTACTGTGTTTTCACCTTTCTCCATTTGCTTAAAGTCGCTCTCCAACTACTCATTTTTCAAATAGAATTCTTCCATATCTGCTATTAATTATTGAATACGTAAAATGAAATCACAGAATATCGACAGTGATAGACGCAGACAAAATCTTAGTTATGGAGAAAGGAAGAGTAGCAGAGTATGACCACCCATTCAAGCTTTTGACCACGAAGGACTCAGACACTGAAATCACGAATGACGGTTACTTTGCCAAAATGGTGTAGGCTTACTCTGATGATGAGCAAAAGTGGCTCTTTAATCCAAACTTAAATTAAGTTTAATTAATTTAATCTCTGCTCTTAAGTTAAATTAAGTTGGTTATATTTTGCAAGTTTTATATTGAATACCGCTAAGGCTTAGTACTTTAAGCTTGCGAGTGTTGAGTTTGACACAGTGACTGAGTGCTCTTACATGACATGAAATTAATGAGAAAGTGCTCAAAAGCACAACATTTGTAAGGGTAATAAACATGGCTATTAGAATAGCCTCAATTTTTATCATTAAAATAGTTTAAGAAGACTACCACACAAATTAAGGTATTACTTTATAAGAGAAAGATAGATAGACACTCAAACGGGTAGAATTCTTCTTTCTTATTCAATAGCCATCTCTACTCTACTTCATATTCAATTTAAAAATTATTTTTATATCATATTATATTCAAATTAAATTTATAGCAATAATGAATTACTTAACTTTACTTAATATAACTGAGAATTTATCGCAAATAAAATAAACTTGTTCATAATAAATGTTATTTATTCTAATAAGTCAGCTATGTTACTTTAAATAGGTTAAATTTCATTCTCAAAAATTAAAGCTTAGGTTTAATCATCCTTTTAAGGTAGGTCTGGGGTGAGAGAGCTACAAATATAGTGTTTGATAATAAAAATAAAATGTTTCTTATTTGGCTTCAGATCTAGGATATCACAATTTTAAAGGAAAAACTTAATAGTATTTGATAATTATAAAAAGAGTATCATCTCAAAAGTAAAACCTTTGAGTTTTATTAAGACTAAATTTAATATTCCTTATTTTATTTTCCTCTATATTATAATTTAATTTCATATATAATTCTAATTAAAACACTCCTTCCTTAATCTCATTAAAATCTATCTATATCCTAATCGATTACTTTTTTTTACACCAAGACTACCACAGTATAAAAGGAAGGAACTGAAAATTTGGATTGCTTTTAAATTATTTAACAAGTTAAGGCCTATTCAATCAAATTATATGAACTTAAGAGTGTTAATTGAGAATTATTTAAGATATTTGCTCACTTCGGCAAAGTTCAACTGGCGGGCTAGCAAGCCTTCACCTTCTCAAAGAAATCAAAAAGAAAAGGATATCATAATTTATGATAGGTTAAATACCTTCCTTACACCTAACACATCATCAAAAGCTATAATTAAATCATCATTAAAATGGAAAACTTCCGTCCTCATTAGGATGCACGTAAAAATATTTTTTACATAAATCATTACGAATTATCATTTAAATTTTTCTTGTCATTCATATTCATTCTTGAGAAAATCCTAGTCCTAGTTTATTACTGCGCAGTGGCACCAGTCATGATGATGATTGCTTGTGCCCTCATATCTATTAAGGGAGGCATACTTTACGCTCTCTTGGTTCAAGCCATGTACCTAGGACTGTTTCTAATTTAGTGGGGTATCAACAAGCTAATCTCCAAAATCATTGTCACAGAGAGTGGCCAGAATGATAAAAGAATAGGTTTAGTTTACTAGCTACTCCTCGGCCTCAGAACAATCAAGTGCTTCGGACTTGAAAATTTCTTTCTTGATAAAGTCCTCAAGATGAGAGAGTCTCATAGAAATTAGTTAAGAATGAGAATTTAGACTGCTCTCTCTTCAATTGGTTGGGCTTTACTAAACAACTCTGGCTACTTCATAAGTCTTGCATAGTATATTTATAAGACTAACTCTTACTTGAATGTATCTTTCAGCTTCAGTACACTAACCATCCTCGCATATCTTTCGACAGCTGTTCTCTCTCTGTCTCTTGGATAATTAATTATTGTGTAACAGTCCTTATCACTTCTCAACCAAAGATACAATTTACACATCAATAGCCAGAAACATCTATTCATATTACCTTATCTTATTGGGCTCAAATAGAATCCACAACTTGATGATTGAGAGAGTTCTAAGAATTTATTGTAATCACCAGATTCGCAAAAGACCAATTCCTAGTTGACTAGAAACTCAACTTCTTCTAGTATATGTGATTATAATGTCAAGTTTTTCGCTGAGCCTTTTGAAAAGCAACTTCAAAAGAGTGTTAACTGCTCCTTCTATAATTAATAGCATCATCAGATGGCAAGGCTTAAGAGTTCAATTAGTTGGAGGCCTTTTACACTTTCGATAGCCTGGCTTTAATAAACCTTGAAATAAGAAATAAGTTTAAATAACCTGTCTGGTCTTTTGATTTACTCACCTTCATTTCTTCTTTGCTTTTAATTTTGAAAGAGCAAGTGAACTCTCTTTGCTGAGTGTGCTTATGGTTTTCGTAATGGATATAGCTGCCTATATTCTAGTGTCCATTTTATTCTATGCAGAGTACTAGTATTGCATGCCATCAGTTGAAAGAATGCTTCATCTCACTAATAAACTTATATATAAATATTGTAAAGATTAATCTCCTCTTATCTTGTTTTAAGTTTACATTATAGGAAGACGAATTGGTAAAGAAATCGGATTCAGAGCTTATAAACTGGCCTTAACAAGGTCACATTAAGTTCAATGGAGTTTAGATGAGGTACAGAGAGGACCTTGAGCCAGCAGTCAAAGATGTCTCTTTCGAAATTGAGCCAGGAATGAAGATTGGAATTGTAGGAAGGACTGGTGCTGGAAAGAGCTCAATTTTACAATCACTATTTATACAAATACTAGCTGGATAAGTAGACATAGATGGCATCAATATCTAGACTCTTGGACTCCATACCCTCAGAAAGAAGATAGGCTTCATCCCTCAACAACTTAATCAAATGATAGGCACAGTAAGAGAAAATTTGGACCCTTTTAAACAGAGAACTTAAGGATAAGCTATTCTCCTTTATTATAATAATCTCTGTACTGAAGAAAACGTACCTTTGGGATTACATCTCAACTTTAAATGGTGTCTTAGAGCACTAAGTCTGGGACCCTAACCTTACATTCTCACAAGGAGGAAAATAACTTATGTGTCTAGCTAGAGAGCTCCTTAGAGATATTAAGATTATGGTTTTAGATGAGGCAACTGCAAATATTGATTAGTATACTGATCAACTCATTCAAAAGACCTTAAGAGAAGAGTGCAAATTCAATAGAAGACAAAAAATTGATCAAGATTCAAAGATTATAACCTTCTCAAAGAATTCATCTATGAGTTCTCTGTTGACATTTTGCAGTATGATGGCTTGAAGTCTATCCCCTAGTCTTCTCATAAGCAAGTGCTCTCCAATAACTGCATCACTGATATGACCTCTGGGGAAAGTGATGTTGAAATACTTTCTTTCAATCTTCTCTGGTGGATAGTATTCTTGAAGTCTCTCTACGAAGTAATCTGCAAGCTCCATATTGTAATTGAGAAGTCTCTCAAACACAGTCAAATCTTCATGCATGCGTAGAGACTTGAGGACATTAAGAGCTGATGCCGCTGCTATTCCTGAACGAGTTCCAGCCAAAGCAAGTTTATCCTGCATCTAAACGTACTCAATGAAGTTATCATCTTCAAATGCTTTGTCAGTGAACTCTTTGCGACTTATCGCCACACCACAAGGGACTTGCACTCCCATCAATTTCCAGAGATTAATAGCTTAAGAGATATTTATAAGTGAAAGTGTCGATTCCACATTCTAGAATTGAATTGCTCTTCTCTCCATATTGTTTGAAAATAGGGAGTGTCGGGCCATACATAGCTGCATCTACATTAACTACGTATCTCCACCCTTCATTTTTAACTTCGTCAAATACCTCTCAGAATATATATATTATCAAAAGCTGGTCCATAAGTAGTACCGAAATTCAAGGAAACTATGAAATTCAAGTAAGGCTGCTCTTTTATAAATTTTTAACTTGCTGAATCTCTGATCGAGAAATAAAGTTAAAATAGGAAATAATATATTGATATTGGATCTAGTATTTCAAAGGGAAATTTGTTATAAAAAGCTTAAAAAATTAATTTATCAACTCGATAGGGCGATTGGAGACTCGAATATAACTTCTTTTGACTCAATCTTTCTAAGTTATTTATACGAAAGAATGGGAAATATTTTCCTTATTCAATATACATAGTGTTTCACCAAGCTAAATTTTGACATATAAGAGTATATTTATTAACAGAGTGTTAATATTTGATCAAGATTTATAATATATATCAGTCTAAATTTAAACTCAAGCTCCCTATAATATAACTGAATTTCAAGAATAATTTAAATTTAAATTTCTTACTTACAAACGTTTATAATTACTCTCATTTAGCATTTTAGAAAGAGTTTACAAATTTATTTAATTAATGATGAAAAATTTAAGCTAAAAACTTTATTTATCTATGAAATGTTTGAATGTAAATTAATTATCTTTGTTTTTAGCATTAATTGAATATTATATTCTCGTTTAATTCTAAAGCTAGAATAAAGTATTAGAGTATTATAAAATGAAGCATCTCCTAAAGGATTCAAGCTCTGCAGACGATAGTAAAAGCAAGCTTTTTTCAAACCTCTATACTGATAGTAGCTTCCTAGGCAAGATTTTCTTCTCTTTTGCCAAGCCCCTCTTAAACTAACTACTTAAAAATGAGAAATTAGATGAAAATTAGCTGCTATCTATTCAAAATTAAATTTTATTTTCATTTGCAAACATTTAAATAGTTTTGATCTATGTATGGAGGTAAAAGTGGTAATTACGGAGCAGAGTAAGAGCTCTCTAATGAGTGCAACTTGTTTATGCACACCTACTCAGAACAGCGAGACATCAGAAAACGCTCGGTGCAAGGTGCGATGTTAGCAACACTTTTTATCCTCTACAAAAGAAATTTCTTCCTTTGTCTCTTCACAGCCATATCAGCTGAGGTGCTAGCTATCTACTGAAAATTCAAAATTAAGTTGTATAGTTATGAAAAAATTATTTTATAAACTGCTGCTACAACGTGGGATACCTGACAGAATTCATGATCTCTCCTGAAAAGACCAGCCAATACTAAATATCCTTCTTGATTCTTTTCTCTCATTAAAGATTGTCAGAAACCTTCATTACTTCCTCAACGCGCTTATATCGCTAAAACTTAAGAGACTCTTCATGAGCACTATATATATGTGGCATTTAATAATTTTCTTTAAATTTGATAGATGCAATTGTCTCTATCTCTTGGAGGAATGACTGGCATTTTCTAAGTTCCAGCACGTCTGCAATAGAATTGGCACTGTTCTGGATCTTCAAGAGCAAAAGACGCTACGAATGCTTCCTGAGTCAAGACTTGACAAGGCCTATATATAGTTGAATGACTGCGCCTTCTCTTGGAGCTTCTATCACAATAAGACTAGCAATAAATCTATATTCAATAATTAATGTCTATTAATTACTTCATTTCCAGAGAGATACAGTGAAAGTGAAATATGTTGCAAATCTAAATTGACTTTTAATTATAACTAGCCAGCAGTAAGAATCCTCAGAAGCTGAGGGGCCAAAGTTAGCCATTTAAAACTTAAACTTTTCGCTGAGAAGCGGAGAATTAATGGTGGTGGTCGGCTAAGTGGCTGTGGAAAAACTACACTTCTCAAATCCATTTTAAATGAAACAAAGCTGGCGAGAGGTTAAGGGTATAATAATTATTCAAATGGAACTGTTAAGGATAACATTCTTTTTGGCAAAATATTACAAAAATATTTAAAAAATAAATCTATCTTCTTGACAATCCAATTATATCTGCTTTATGATGAAATTATCAACCAAGATTACGGCTATTTGAATGAGATATCTAAAGGTAATAAGGCCAAGTTGAAGAAACTGATGAGCACGAAATTTGCTTAACTGAAAAATAAGAAATATAATAACTAGAAATATTATGCAAAGATATTCTCAAAGTATGCACTTGGTCCATTAGGAGTGGCTGTATACATCTTCTTGTCAGCTATTCCCCCTCTACTACTGATTTCAGCAATTTACTGGCTTGGATTCTGGGCTGCATACCCTTATGCTCTCTATGGAAAAATATGAAAGTCATTAAATTTATCAAACAGATTTATGATCACAGTAGGCCTTGCTTAAATATGCGTATAATATAATTACTAAATTGCTGTTCTAGTAACCATAGCCAGAAACTAATTGCATAAATTCAAAATATTTTGTATCTATGCCTGGCTTGCAGTTCTTTTGAAAGAGTATTTTATCTGATATTAAGGATATAGAATTACTTATTCACTATTTAGGTTGATTGATCTTTCTGCTGGATAAGTTGTATAAAATATTGAATTTAATGCTCAATAAATCATGATTTTAAGGCTGCTCTTATAGCTCAGCTAGCTTTCCTCTGAGAGAGTTGACATCTATACTTCCATCCTTTATTAATTGTATGCACGTAAAGGGTCTTAATTTCTAGTGTCTGAGCTGCTTTGATTATGCAAGAATGAGTATAAGGAGGTGCTGTGCACACTAGAATTGGAGTGTAAAGTTTCTTCAATCAATTCAATTTATACTTAGTCGTTTTTAAATTGACTATGATAAAGAAAATAAGAATGGTGTGAATGTTTTCTGCGTTAGGTAAATCTACTTATGGTCTTTGCTCTCTTGATGTGCAAGTAGTTCTGCCTTAAACTGGTTTATGATAGGCCTGCTCACCATCGTCAGATAAAGTTTGCACCACCAAATGGCTGCCAGATTAGCCTCTGAACCCCCACTGGTAATATAACCAGACACGTCGGGCACGCCAAGCATCTTTCCAAAGATCTCAACAACATATTAAATCAGGGTTTCTCCATGCCACTTTGGGGTCTGAGGGATCTCCGTAGCAGAACAAAATATTCTATAATGAGAGAGAACCTGGAATGATGCCGATGTTTGTGCTTAATAAATTTAATTATTTCTTGATAATCTTTATAAATAGATCTCAACAACTTGTCTTTCATGAGGGTATGTTTATATTGATAGCAGAAAGTTGAAGTTATCAGAGAGAGAATCTGCTAATATATTAGCGATGTTTGTGCTGTCTACGATCTTGAAGTTGCAAGTTCCATCTGGGTTGACTGGACTGAAAGTAGTGTCTATCTTATCTAGGGTCGGGTACTTATTGTAGAGTGCTGTGATGAGGGAGTTGCAGTAACTTAGTTTCTTAACGTGGCCAGCTAAAAGCCATAGTCTTTGATTTTCTGCTTCCTGGTAATTCATTTCTGGTCTTCATAAATAAATGAAATAAAAGTAATCTTGTATGCTTGTTTCAGGTATGATAGAGGAATTAAGATCTTTATATTGCACATTTATAATCATTTTTAGCTTATTCTTTCAAATTATAGGAGCTAACATATTTCTTATCAAATATAATAATTTTCTAATGATCTTTTCTTTTTATATGTTGTGCAATAGTATGCGTAATTGCTCTATTTTATTTTTAGATCAAATATATTATATTGAATAAATAATTCTCAAAATAAATAGTTATTTTGAGTTTTGGATTTGAGAATACTTGGTATAAATTAATAACATGAACTATCTATTCCAAATAAACAGGATAGATTGCCAACAACGGGTTCCTACTATATAAATAAACTTCTACTATCAATTATTTAAAATAAAAAGCTGCACTCCTCTTCCATCACATTAATTTATGCTTAATAGAAAACTATAATTTATCTATTTAATTAAGACAGAGATTATCTCCTCATCAGTTCTCAATATCAATAATGTGCCAGAGAATAGGAAAGGTTGTTGAAATACGAAGTACAACCATTTAAAAAGATTATGCTAACATACGAGAAGGAGTAGTTAATAGATAAGTCTTAATAACTATACGATAAGCATAAAGAATATTAAATCAAATCATTAACTTTTAGATAAGAGAATATTTACATGATTTTGAGTCATAAATTTAACATAAAAGGGATTATATTATTCAATGTAGGTTTTCTAAAGAACAAATTGTGCATTAAAATAAGATATTCTAGTTGACATAATTATTTATAATGATATATTGAATAAATATTTCTCTAGAAGAAACAAAGTGAATTAGGTTGTTGTCAATTTACTATGGAGAAGAGACCCTTTTTAATATTTACTTTATTATTAAATGTTCCAATTTAATTTGTAACTAAATCCTACTTTGAGGATATAAAATTACACCAATCTGTTTGCATAGTAGTCTCCATAGAGAGATTGCTAATTTACTAATCTATTTCCTCAACTCTTGGAGTGATGATTGTCTCTTTGCCGACCTTAACTGAGTCATTATCTCCTTTTTCAGTAATTTTATTCTCACTAATAAGGTTTATAATCTTGGTAGATCTCCTCTGGTGATCTTAAAATATTGAAAGCCATAGTCGATGACTAGCAGTTTATCTATCTAAGGAACTATCTTCGGTTATTTATCATCATTAAATTAAGGACTGTGCATTTGGTCTTTAGGAAACCTTTCACTACATTTTCAACTATTTTTAAAGACATTACTACAGATATAAACTAAATAAGTGAGATAGATGTCAGCATCCTCATACAGAGCTCTAGACTTAATTTAAATTATTTTTATAAGAGAGTATATCTCTCCAACTCACAGAGCTTGATCACTTCAAGGAACTTTTCTCTGTCGTACTCTTTGCCAAACTATAAATAAATGCATAAATAGGATATTATAGTTCCAGGGAATATAAATGGCTCTTGCTCAACATACGCAATTCTTCCTTTAATTTCCATCTCTCCTCTCGCCAGCAACTTATAAAATAATAAATTAATGGTAATCATTACTTGATTACAATTTTCTTCTAAACTTATAATTAGATTTTTAAATTATAATAATTTAGAACTTAGTTTTTCAATTAAAACATTGAAGATAAGTTTGTGAATATCAGAATCTAATATTGATGTGTGAGATATAAAGAAAAGGACTTTTGATTTCAGATTATTTTAGCTTTAAAAGGAGTAGCTTATGTCAATAATAGGTTTATAATTGTTGTTCTTATATTATAATAAAAATCTAGGCATAGTTTAACGATAGAATTAACTTATAATAGCCATGGAAAAGCAAATAATGCCTGTCTCCTCTATAACTATGCCCTCTTTCTCGCTTTAAGAACACAATTCAACCTAAATCCAAGCAGATTCTACACCAACAAGAAATTAAATATAAGTATTCCTTTATATTGCTAATTAGAAAAGTGAGTGAGCAAAGCAAATTAGTACCCTTAGTAAAAAAGCAGATTCAGCCGAGACTCTCCTCAGGACTGAGGGGTCGAATGCAAGGCTTAATAATTATTTGAGTGTGATTTTACTTTTCGGAAGTGCACTCGCCAATTGCGAGCGTGAAGAGTGGCAACGGAGTCGCAAACAAGCAGTCTTAATAAACTTTCAATCATTACAAAACTCTAAAACACAGTCCTAGCAATTCATCTGACCCTAGTAATCTAAGTAAAATATTTATTCAATTAAAAGTGTTATATTTTAAATTTATAGATACTTTAATTAATCTTTGCCTGGAAGTTAATCAAATTTACTTGTCAGTTAAATCTGAAAACATTAAACTAAAAAAGAATAAATTAAGAAAACATGAATTCTATTCTTCTTATCTAATCTTATATATTTTAGAAATATCTCTGTTAACATTCATTATTTATTTAAGTAAAGAAGCTGAAGCAGAAAAAGAAGCGTTAGAGAACAGGAGAAATTTCAACAAATAAATATCAATAAATGTGGAGGCTAGCACCACCAATAATTAAAAATCAGTGCCCAGGGGAACTCCTTCCTTTAACATTCGCAACTAGAAGATGCCCGCTAGATAAAATTCAAAAAGCAATTTTAAAACTTAAAAGCAACCAGAGCTGCAAGAAAACACTAGTCCTTCTCCAATAGATGGGAACGCATTTAAATTAGATACTTTGTAGTGTAATAATGAATAGCATTCTTTCAGGGTGGATTGCCAGGGTTAATGATTCCTTTTGAATTTTCACAGAACATGCAAAACGCGGAGGCAGTTGAGAAACTTAAAATATGTTTCACTAAGTTAAGATTATATTTGAACTGATGGAGAGCTCTAAGTTAAGAATCTCCACAGATCGGTGTCTCTTGAAAATTGAAGAAGCCAAGGTCTCAAGGGAATCAGTTTAATCCCAGATCTAGATTTAAATCTCCATTCTATCTAAGAATTAAATTCCTTTTTGATTGAGGAGTTTGAGAAAGCTAAAATAGAGGCTGAACTGAATGCTCTTTCAGAGCGGTTAGCAAACATTAACCACTCTCTAAATGGAGCATACTAGTTGAAGCAAAAATACAACGAACTTATCAAGCAGACAGAAACAGACATAGGCAAGATAATTCATGCTGCTGACTCACACTAATTTTCTTTTTCCTCAGTTAGCACGATTATCACATGCGACCTTGGCCATCACATGGCTAGTCAAAACTTTGCAAACAAAAGAAACAGAAACTAGACACAACAGCACTAAATAGATTCCACCTCATTAAAAAAGAGATGAAAGAGGATTAATTTGTAATAGTTTCATTCGATAGTTTTGAGCATCAGTCCCAGTAATCAACTGGGGACGAAGGCAAAAATAAAAAGCTGAGCAAGCAAGACTAAGCACTAGAAATGCTTAAAGGATAAAGCACTCACATAGCTAGAACAGATAAGCTAGTTTCGGCTTCTCCTACTATCTCAACCACAGTTACAACTCAAAAGAATGAAAGTATTCTCTCAAATGGCATTAAGCCAATTTATTCTATTATTTAAACTTAGATGATAAATTTCGAATGAGAGTAGGAAGAACGCAACTGCAGTGGCTGGATTAAACAACTGAAACAAAAAGTCAATAGAGTCTAATTCAGTTAGTCATAATAAGCTTTTGATGACTGAATTTGATTCCCAGGAAGGTTTGCAAACTTCTCTGCCACAAGTAAGCCTAGCTCGAGATAAAGGAAGAGAACCTTTAACGACTTTATAAAAATTAGCTTGCAAATATTTAAACTTTCATTAGGATGAGTAGGCAGGTCACTCTCAAGATTCTAGAAAGACATCTCCTGGTCTGCAATTCAATTTATGATTACAATTTGAATTCTGCAATATTCCATGATGCCATTTATAATTAATCATTTGTAAGTGCTTTATATAATTAATAGTAGATAACGATTTCATAGTTAGCAAATTCTCAAAAACCAGCAGGAGGCTCCTTCAATTCAAATTTTATGCCTCAAAAGCTTTATCTATCCCATATTTTGTTAAAACTAACTTATGAAAGCAGGAAAATAAAGGCTGTTGTATTTTATTTGTAATTAGGAGCAAGGTAAAGGTAGAGATGAGTCCAGAAACAATTAGCAAAGAATTGGCTCATTAGGAGGGGAGCAAGATGATATGTTCAATACGTTAGAAGCAAGCAGAATAATTGAACAGGAGTTTATAAACAATATTTAATCATATCAGAGAGTGTTTATTTAAATTAAGATAGAGCTTGAAAGTAACTTAAGCATTAAGCTTGACTAAGGAGTCTGAAAATATTATAATCTATTATCAAATACTAAAGGTCATTTAAACTTATACCTTAGACTTCAATTTCTAAACCAAAGTCTTAAAAAAGCAAGTTTCATCATTTAAGTTTTTTATTTCGTGTCATGAAAGTATAGCCTGAATTGAATGGTTTTTAACTCTTAAATGATGACTGCTGATAAATTAATTCATTTTAAGGAGTTAGTTTGGAAATAACCTTGATAATTGGGAGATCATTTTAACCAGATAAGATTTGATGTCAAATATGATGACATCATACATCTTTTTGTCTCTAATCATTGATCATATTTATGTTTTAAGTTGATTTAATTGATGAAGTTTGATTTGGCAATTGATAAGGTACTTGCCCTCGCTAGCAACTTTCTCGCTCTCAGTAATTGCAGACTGCCAGTCTTCTAAGGGTACTTCCTTTGCAATTTTGGAACCAAATATCTTTCCTCCCTAATGGAGATCTTCTCCTACATAATCAAACCATTTGCGTCTCTCATCCAAGGAAATGAAACTAACAAATCATCTATAATGTATTTTCATTAAGGGAAGAGAAGATACCCATCTGAACATCATGAGTCCCACAATTTGCTTGTCTGCCCAGTGGAACTCTTAAGGCTCGTAAAATTAAACTATCTATGGTGATATAAATGCTCGAAGGTAACTTTCTGCTTAGTGAGGTTTCCATACACGACCATGAAGCTCTTGGGTGGCATTCTGAGGAAAATCTCTCCAGCAAGGTCTCCTCCAACGCACTCAAAGAGCACAGTTGGTTTCACTTCGGCAAGCACCTGCTCTAGATCCTAGAAGAAGGTTGGGCTATCTTGGTTCAAAGACGTACTTCGCTCCAAAGTTTTCCTTCAGGTCCTGCACATTCTCATCCTTTCTAACAATGTTGACTGTCTCGATTCCCTCATGTTGGCAGAGTCTCAGCATTTGCTTGGAGAGTGCTGAGGAAGCAGCCAGCTAAATGATAGCTGTAGCTTGGTGCTTCTTTGCGAAGTCTAGCATAGCTGTGGTTGTGAAGGGGTTCACGTAAGTGTTGGCTCCATGTCTAAGATCGAAGTCATCGTGGTTAAAGAGAACCACAAATTCAAGGTCCTTGACTGCATAGCGAGACCAGCCATTGCCCAAGAAGGCACATTTCTTTCCAATCTAATTCATGTAGTTCAGTTAATTAATTGCTAAGGATAATTGTGAATGATAGAGTTGTCAACTCCCTCTCCTACTTGGACTATGATTCCACAACCATCGCATCCAAGACCAAAGCCCTCATCCTTGTTGACATGGTGCATTATGCGATCATAAGGGTTTACAGTTGAATAGTGAACTTAGATGAGCACTTGGTCTTTTCCTGGAACAGGTACTGGCTCGCTAACTAAGTCGAATACCCCATTGACATACTTGACAGTCTGTTGGTTGATTTGATGAGTCACCACATCAGATAAAATGCAAATTTTTAATTGATTTTTTAAGTAAGATGTATCTACCATTTGCTTGAAGAGATTAATATATTTGACTAAACTTGATAAGCTGATCAAAGATATGTGTCTAATTAAAACCTCAAGAGTCAATCTGCTCTATACTTTAATAGATTTCTTTCTTATACACTTCTTCTTTTAAAAAGATCTTTCTATATAATAAAGGAAGAGTTTCTACTTTAATTTGAGGATATAAAAATAGCTTCAAAATGCTGAAGAGCAATTATCTTTACTTATACATTCTAAACATGTTCTAGAAAAATTGCTAGGCTTAATCTCTCTCATATGAATACATTCTCTGTCCAATCAGCAGTCGCCTAGTTGATAAATTTCTTAGAATAGTGTCTTTAAAGTTCTGCCGTAATTCTCATTCCAAGAACTTTTGATAAACATTTTTATTATTCACGATCATATTGTTGATAAAAAGTAGGAGTGAAGGTGTCATCAATATGATTCTCTGTAATATTCTTGATCCATTATACTCTTTACAAACAACCCTAAATTTAAATTACCATAATTTAATAATTTCTAAATGCACCTTGATTCACTCTCTGAGAAGTCCAAATTACTGCTGAATTGCTATTGTCCAAGAGTTGCGGGGCTAGAGCAAACTTCGAAGCACTTACTTGAAAACATCTTCATATGCTCTTCAATTATAGCTAAAATATGCTTTAAATAAAACTAATAACTCTTGTTTATTTTGAGGATAGTTTCTAGCGTTTTTAGACAAATTCCTTCTATACTATGTCCTCCACCTGCTTTGCTGAGTCAATCTAGGCTTAAACTTCGTCAAAGAGAGCGTCTTAGCCAGGCTGTCTCGCTTTCTAAGCCTCCATCAGTCTGAGAGACATCTGTTGTTCGATTAATTTCTCAACGTTCATCTTTTTTGCTTTATTTTTAAGATTTGTCTCTTTGAATTAGAATACTTTAAGTTTACAAATTAATTTAATGCCAGTGATAGTTTGAGATAGAAAATCGCTAGCTTAAAATATGACAACCTTGCATAAACACTTAGAATCACTTTTTAACGATTCAAGTCTGGGTCTTTCACAAATCAATTTACATTTGCTTCGAATTTATATAAGAATTGAATCTTTGCCAAAGGCTTTAATAATACTTTATGAGTTAATAAGTCACACACACTATTTCCATTATTGATAAGGATGTCTAATCAATCTGCATGAGAAGATCAAAGAAGATCATTTCATTCGCAAATAAGATCAATCAATTTGGGCTATTAAACGACCCTACAAGCTATAAAGAGCTCATAGGGAGATACAGATAAGCCTGAGTCATTTTTAACATTCTCACTGTTGGTAACTCAACATCTCACTATATAGTAGGGGAATTCCTATTTGTTTATTCAATTTATAGTATTAATTATAAACCTCAAAAGCTGCAGATCTATAACAAGTTACCTCTAAGATTTAACTTCAATCTTTGTTCTTAAAATGATATCACAGATATAATTTTTATTCGTTCTTTGTAAGTTTCCATACTTGTCACTCATGAACCTATTCTTGCGTTCTTTTTCTTTCTGCCTCCTTTGAGCTTCAGTGAGCATTTTATTCTCTCCTTCCTCGTCTACTGATTCTATCTCTGCATCTATTTTCACTACTTTCTCTAATTTATACGTATTTAAGTTAATTTATTTCTGCAAGAATAGGACAAAGTCCACATTTTATATGATTGTAAAATTAATTCGAATTTGTACACATCTTCACTGATGGATCAGTGAGAATCTCACTGAGAACATTTACTTATCTAATTGGAAGTCCAGTTTTAGGATCTTTCCTCAAGGCCTTTGCTCTCATGTTTTCGGCAAAATTGTTCTATATTAGTGATTAAAGCAGGAAAAGTAAAAGTTACCATGCACTATTCGGAGGCAAAGAATTCAAAGATGAGTTTAGTCTTCTCGAAAAAGCGAAGGCCATGCTGTTTCTTGTCAACATCATAAACCTTCATCAATTGTGCAAAATACTCTGTCAGTGCTTGCATCATACCCATGAGTTCACCATCCTAAGAAACAGTTAAACACAGACTTTATAACACTAGATCAACTAATTTGCAACTTACATCAAACATTAATTTCAGTGTGCCAGCTAGATCGAGAGATTTAATCATAGAAATCTCATAGTTCAGTCTAAATAAATACCAAAACTAATCAACAATTTATTTAAATAGTCTATCCTTCAGGTCAGAGATGAAATCAAGATAGAGCTTTCCAATTATAGAGTCGATCAATATCTTGAAGATATGAAGTAGGATGTCTGATAGAGTAAGTTTATCGAAATCTATCAACTAGCTCTGAACTATTGAGAGGTGAACGAATTGCATCGCAGTTTTACACAAAGTCTCAGTTATTACCTCATGGTCCGTTTTATAAACAACCATTCCTCCAGATACCTCTCATAAATATTAAATTCCCTAAGCAATAATGTTAATTAATGTAATGAAAGAGCCAATAGTTATTAGGAAGAGCGATAAGGATAACTTTAATAGCACAGGCTACATGTTTGCCAATCAGTAAATTCCAGAAGGTTCGAATCCTCAAGGCAACTAAGGAGCCCCTGCTAACTTAACCAAAGCCTACAGTAAGGCTATGTAAAGCTTCTTCACTGGGGGCTAAGGAGTTAAGGTTGTACATGATGGCTCTATCAATCCACCCTTAATTTAATATAATGTATAGATAAATTTTATCAATCAAACTATAGAGAAAATTCAGTCTAGAGTTACTTATCCCGAGTTGGATGTTAAGCTAAGATTAGAAATAGAATTCGAGAACTGCTTGGAGTACTAAGGCCAACTGAGTGATAAACGCAACTATGAACTAGACAAGAAAGGAAGAAGAACAGTTCCTGAGATTGATAAAATCATCATCAATAATACTGATTGCTAAAACAAGAATCATTATACTTGTGATGGTTAAACAATTTTCTATTTAAAGATAGTGTTCAAACTTTGCATAGATAATAGCTCTTCAAGCTAGAAAGCCACAGCTAATATCGGAGCTAACATGCTTGGTTTGGCAAATAGTAATTCGTTGTCATAAAACATAGAGATAAGATACACTTATATAAAGAATAGATTGATATATTGGCTCTTCCACCAAAGAAAATTTGTAATCATGCCTATCTGAAGCCATGAGTGCAATTAAATTAAACCGATATATAAATTGCATTCAGGTACTCTGTCTGCCTTTGATTTTTACCCTGCACTTATTATAAAGTAGATTTTTAAATTTATGCACTACATTATTATACTTTAAGTTATCCTTTGGCAGCTGTTACTGCTACTAAGTTAACTAATTTTATTGACAGGGGTATTATTTGCTTAACTCCTTATATTTTCTAAGTTGGAGATTTTGAATGAAGTTGTACCAAATGATCCTAAATCCTCAGCCTATGGATTACCTTCAATATCTACTATCTCCGAAGGCAGAATCGAGATAAGTCTATGGAGAGTGAAGTCAATAACCTTGTGTGGGTTTTTGGTAAAATCTGAGACAATGAGATTCAATCCAACCTTCACACTGAAATGAGAAATAGCTAAAGTCTTTTCCTATTTCACCCAAGACCTCAAATTTTAAGTCCCCACATCAAGAACGGTAAAACCTAGCTGAGTGAGCTTTTAATTATCTTATTTTTGATTCATTCCTATAGTTTGTGCATTAGAGTTTGATATTCCACCACCTAATTAAGTCTTTTCTTCCTCAACTAGGATTCTAAAGGTTAAAACTGTATTAGATTTGACATTTCTGACGAATATCTTCAATCCTTTCA
The DNA here is from genome assembly GCA_027382625.1 of Tetmemena sp. SeJ-2015. Classification (NCBI taxonomy): domain Eukaryota; phylum Ciliophora; class Spirotrichea; order Sporadotrichida; family Oxytrichidae; genus Tetmemena; species Tetmemena sp. SeJ-2015. The sequence goes on along the minus strand of JAJKFJ010022693.1, from coordinate 2,560 downwards.
AAAAGTTTCCACTGATTAGCTGCAGCTTGTCAAAAGAGTGCTTGCTAATAGTTTCCTCACCTTATAGAACATGTAGAACCATCTTCTTATATTTCATCAAGGCAGCTAATGACATGCCTGTTACACTCCTGATCGAAGCTTGAGATTAATTGAGAAGATTTGCCGTTTAATTTTTCCCCTCTTATACACCTTATTAATTGATAAATAAATAGTGGCTACGTTTTCTACTTATCCTTTGCTGTTATATTATGACAAATCAAGTCTGCTTCTCTGAGTGGCCATTCCAGTAGCTCCACCATGAGCGACTTATATGCTGCTCAAGAATTCGATTGAGAGCATATTTCCTTTTTCTATCTAAGACCCTTTTTCAAGTTTAAGACCTTTGTATTTAAAATCGGAGTAACCTACTGTGCTCATTCCATTTGCATTGATGGCGCCTATTTGCCCTATCTATTTCTAATACTCTCTCACTTTTCCTTAAGTTAGTTCCTTTTTAACTTGAGACAAAAGTTCCCTCTGTCTTTAATCACTAAGACTCATAGCTACATTTGGATCCTATAAATTTTTAGAGCAGAAGAATAGTCTGGGAAGCACTCTGAAATGACTCTAATACTCGAGGTCAATAGTTTGATAGCTACCCTTCACCATATTTCTTAAGATGAAGAATACCTTCCTGAGTCTTATTCTATTAGGGAGCAGCTTTTTGCCCATCTCTGTTCGCTCCAAAAGCATGTCTATAATTTACTCATCCACCTCACTTAAAACTTCCTTTCCTTTCAATAGTAAAAGTAAATTGTATAGATTAGTAAAACAATAGCTTGTAGTTAGCTATCGCCTAATCTCTTGAGGAACTGCTCTTATCAGAAATTAGGCGTCTATTGAATAGCATGTCAAGCTCAAATGTGTAGTAAAGAGGGTTTCCTTTGAGAATTATACTAATTAATGTTATAAGCTCATGTCTTTTTTCAAACTATACTAGATAGTGAGTTTATCATCGTTAAGATCAAGATTGTTTAACTCAACTTTGGTTTAGAAGATTAGATCTGGCTGCTTGTTTTCATCTTCTGACTGCATCGAAGATTTATATGGAAGCTAGTAAACAGAGATTACCAAGTAGTCAGCAAAATGACGAACTAAGAAGTTGTTTACTTCATTTAGCTAAACAATATGCTTGTTCCCTCTCTCCTCTAAAGAAATAAAGAAATATTTATTTTCAGTAGCTAATAATTGAATGAGGAGAATCAATGAAGTTAGAGGTTTAAAGCCTTGTTTTAACTAAACACTGAGCTCTAGGGATAGGCGTCATTAATAATTGACCTTCCAAGGCTAAAGAAAGAAATAGATAATTAAATGACACTCTCATTTATTTTGAATTAAGTTTGATTTTGTAAACCACAAGAGATAGCATGATCTTGTTTGTAGTGATTGGTACCCATCCTTCAAGCATTTCATTGATTGTATGAACTTCATAATCATTGATATTAAAGATGCTAGTAATTTAAGTATCAACCTTCAATAGTTCCTCCGGAGGTGCTAGAAAATCATCAACAATATACAATCAAAACCCCATAATATGATAAGAAAGTGAAAATAAGTTGTGTATAATTAATTTCTTTATTAATACTTATAATCATGCGAGGCAAACGCGAAAATTTCTCAAAAAAAACTTTAAAAATAAAACCATCCATTTTCAGTTTCATTTTACTCTAAGGTATGGATGAGTAATTATCAGTAGAAAAGCCAGTTCTCAACATCAAAACCCCTCCCAAAATTTTGAGGTGCCACCCCGCACTATACCCCTCGCATTTGGGAAAGGGGCTTTTTCAGATGAGAAATTTTGGAGTTTAGCTGTTCCTCTTTGCACTTCTAAGTTTCAAGGTGTGCACATCCCAAATTTTTTGATTGATCCTCAAAATCTTCGCCCCTAAGCGCCCCTTCAGTTTGGAGTAGCCCAAGATTTTTCCCCCTTGATAGTTTTCCCTTTTCTCAAAATCTCTCCGTAGGCTGTAGCAAAATCTATCGTTGAAAAGGAAAACGTACAAAACTGTGAATCGGTAAAGGGGGATCTTTCACTAAGCCATTTTATTTTAATTTAAACTGAAATATATTTACGACTAGCTCCAGGGGTGAGAGGGATGGTGAAGTTTGTTTTGGCGGGCAAAATGTGTTCACAACAAAACCTTCATAAGAAGAGTTTGGGACAAAAAGACGGGAAACATAGAAGTTACCCAGTAGAAAGTAAAAATAACAAAGGCGTTACTTGCAGGAATCGCAAGACTCAGGCTTTTTGAAAACTTATGTCCCTTTATTTCCCCGCTCTATCAAGCCCAGAGCAGTTTTGTTGCTTTTCCTTTAAAAAGCTCAGAGAGAAGATCCCCCGAGGTTTAGATCGTTCTACTCGTTGACAAACCCCAGCGTACACAGACAAAGGAAGGAAAAGGCATACGCTGAGTTGGAAAATCACTCCTGTTTTTTAAAGTTCCATACTCGCCAAATTCAACGGAAATTTAGTTTTACTGGAACTTAGTTAAAGGGGCACTATAAGGGAAACTGCTGCTCC